>JAHUYU010001558.1:0-19849 GCA_030439765.1 Tripidium arundinaceum | reverse complement strand
AGTGGTTGTTTATCTGACCTGCTGGACCTTCGCGGACCTTTGTTGGCTGGAAAGTACAACAACAGTTTGCACAAAAACTAAGGGTTGGCGAAGCTGGCTCTCTGTACCTTCACGGACGGAAGCCGCGAATGCACCTTCGCGGGCGGGAGCTGCGAACGGAGTGGGCGTGGACCGTCACAGGCGGTGTGATGTAGCTTGGGGCACAGCTGATGGACCTCCACGGGCATGGACCCTGTGCGGACGGACCTTCATCAGCTGGAGCTTGGGCCGTCATGGACCCTCGCTGGAGTTCGTCTCCTTCGGGATCCTGCGAGCTTCGCGAGAGGACCATAGTGAAGTTTGTGGATCACCGCGATGCTGGCTCGTGCTTCGCGTGAGCTGGAGCTGAAGCTCGCGTGGTGGAGGACACGTGTGCAGATGATGGTCTTGCAATGTCGCTCGCATGAGCTAGCTGGGCCTACGTCGACCGGTCCTTCAGCCGACTTCGGACTGTCGGAGCTCGTGCCTCCGGCCGCCCCTCGGGACGTTCCCTTTGGGATGAGGAACCTCCGAACTTGCATGGTGGCTTTTTTCCTCTCTAGGATTCTCCTCCAGTAATCTATTCGGTGCAAAGAACCTGCATGGAGGGTTAAACTGTTCCTGCTGGGAGGGTAAGAGCTACTATATTCCTGTAAAGCGCGAGGTATTTTTAGGTTGAAAAAAAACCTCATTTTTTAACAAATTTGACGAGTCTTGACAAAATAACAGAATTATCGTTGGTGCTTCATCAAGTGCTAAACCAGGAGTGCTAAAGAAGTCCCACACGTATGTGGTAAGCCAAAAGAAAGGAGAGTTTGAAGCACAGCAGTTTGCCCATTTGTACGCGCCCAAGGAAGATGAGCGTATAAAAGCTAGATCGTCTCGCTCTGAAGACACAGCGTGTAAGCAGTTCAGTTTAAAATGAGACTTATCCGGCCTCCAGGCTCCAGCAGACGGGTGGAGATCTTGGTAGGCGGCTTCGTGTCGGGCGTGGGCCACTAGGAGCTTGGCGTGTGCCGGCTGCCGATCCTCGCGGGGTGGAGGTGGTCGGACCTTCGCGCGCATCATCACGGACCTGATGGCTGGACCTCCAATGGACATTCGCTGCTGCTGTTGCACCCTCGCGGCCTGGTGTAGGGCCGCTGTGCTGGCTAGGGAGCTTCGCCGGGAGCTGATATGATCCGGCCGCTCGGACAGAAGCCAACCGCCGATAATTTTTCGCTGCGCATGGTCGCGTCCGGCTCACCCGCGCCGTTCTCGTGGCCCACGCCTTCCACTCCATTCGCGACCCACCCCACGTACTTACGAACGCAAGCGTCCGGCCCATCCCATGTCGCTCTCGTGGCCCACTCCTTCCACTACTCCATTCGCGGCCCACTCGTGCATTGAAGAACGCAGCACGCACGTAGCTCTTAGCTCGTGTATGGAAGAGCGAGTATATCACCTGAGCGCACAGAGAGGGGGAAGAAAAATATTTAAGAAAAAATATTAGAAAATATGGAAAAAATAATAATACGTGGGAGAGGTTGAACATTAGAGTAAAAGATTAAGACAATCATTCCTCACCGCTACACCACGTAATGTTTTGTCTTACTTAATATTTGTACTATCGTATCAAACTATTTAAATCTAAGAAAAAAAGTAGTCCACCCTCACAAGAATAATATGGCCGTGTTCGGCTGGTACACAAGCCGGCTAATTTCGGCTGATTCAATAGTGTGTGAGAGAGAATAAGCTGGAATAAGGTGAAACAAGCTGAAAATAAGACAAGCGAACGGGGCCATGATTTAAATAAAAATATACCATGTGACACCTCATGAAATACAAAAAAAAAATCTACGTGAGAGATAAAACAAAATAAAAATAACAAATGGAATAAAAAAGATAGTAATCAAAAGTAACAGAAGTACTATATCGGACCCTAAAATCATTAAAGAACGTCATATGAAGACTACTTGAACAACCTAAAATATACAATAGAACATCTCACGGGTACTCGGTATGCGAGCATTCTTAAATATATAATAGAATATCATATGTATACTAAATGAACAACATAAAAAAGCATCATAGAACATCACATGTATACCATGCGATCATCAAAAAATACATCATAAAATATCACACGTGTATTATGTGAACATCACATGTTACTATGTGAACATCATAAAATATATCATAAAATATCACATATATACGTGAACATCACAGAACATTAGTTGTGTACTATATGAACATCACATGTATACTACGTAAGCAACACAAAATACATTATAGAACATCATATGTATACTATGTGAACATCACAAAGTATATCGTAGGATATCACATATATACGTGAACATCACAGAACATTAGTTGTGTACTATATGAACATCACATGTATACTACGTAAGCAACACAAAATACATTATAGAACATCATATGTATACTATGTGAACATCACAAAGTATATCGTAGGATATCACATGTATATAACGTGAACACCACATGTATCTCATATAATATAGGAAATAAAAAATAAAAAAATAAAATTATTAAATTAAATAATTAGAGTAAGAAAAAAGAACATAAAATCATGGATAAGAAACGATAAAATATATAGAAAATATAAAATAAATAAATAACTTAATTAAGGAAGGGAAAAAATAAAATAATTCATATGTATAACATGAACATGACATGTATCTCATGTAACATATGAAATGAGAAGACTTAAAAATAAAAAATAAAAATAGTTTATAGAGTAAATTAAAAAACAAACGGAAGCAAGACAATGGAAAAAATAGAAATAGAAATAAAAACACAAACAATAAAGAAAACAATTAATTAGAGTAAATTAAAATAAAATATAAAAGTATAAGAAAATATAAGATTAGAATTAAAGACCACAGAAAACAAAAAAATAAAAGACAAAGAAAATTAAAAAATAAGAAAAGAAAATTAAAAAAGAAAAAGAACGACGACCTACAAATGATGCTCGCGCTCACTCGAGCGCTCCTCCCTTGCCGTGGGCCGCGCTCGCTCATTCCCTTGTTGTGGGCCACGTCGTGGGTTATATTTGATCATGCAGCATGCGCGCTCGCCCACTGCTCGGTTCGTGCTTTCGGTCCGGCCGATCGCACCGGAAGATTTCCACTGGCCTGTTCAGGTCTTCGTGAAGCGTAGCAGGGCGTAGGTGATGCAGGTGTTGGACCTTGTTCGGTTGCGTACGAGGGTGGCCCAAGACAGAACCAAATGTGTCATGGCCCGAGAAGGTAGCTGCACGCCGGGCCGCTCAGGCCTGGCTGCTGGGCGTAAGTGTTCCAGGTGGAAGAAATTGGAGTCGTGGGTTGCCGGCCTGTCTGGGCGAAGATACCCTTCAGCCCAGCGACGAAGGATGCTTAGCGGTCAGTCGCGGGCGTGCTGGGCTGATTGCAATAGTTCCGCAGACGGTAAAGGTAGCTTCGCACTGCAGAGGTGCTTTTTTTATAACTGTAGCGGAGGTGCTTGGTCAGCCATGAAAGTAGCTGCGCGCTGGATGGAAAAGATTTCAATGGAAAAAACTTTGTGCTTTTTGATCGTGTCCCCACGGATGGCGCCAACTTTTGGATTGTAGTCCTTCGCTTGTACTTTCACCAACCAGGACGAAGGGAACTTCACCAACCAGGACGAAGGTACCCTCTCCGGAGGAAGGGTAAGTTGGGGTGCTAGTCCCGCACACGAAAGAGAGCAAGTGCCAAAGATTAGGGTTAGAAGAATCTGTCCCCGAGTGCCCCTTGTGTTCTTTAGGTTCTATTTATAAGGGAGATGGGAGGAGGTAATCTTCCTTCCTACCCCCTTTGGTTTGAGATTTACACAGAGGTCCTTGGACCTTATTAGGTGTTGGGCTTTTTGTACATGGAAGGGGGTAGGCGCACCCGCCCTTACCCCCAACAATGCATAGCCACACCACGCTCAGTAAACACTCATAATATGGAAAATAATAGACATTATAGATATTGAAATCGATTCATCACATCCCTTAATAAAAAGATAGTATTTAGAGAATTCCAAAATGTTAGTCAAGTACAGTAGTAGATTAATATTGTCAAATAAAATACTACACATAAATGGAGTGCTTTTTTCTAAGTTATTATACGGCCATCTTTTGATAGACTATGATCATCATTAACAATGATAGACATTAGATTTGATCTGTTTTTTTAACAACTTAAACACCTCTACCTTTTTAGAAATAATAATCTAAAGTAACCTCCAAAATCTTAATCAAAATTATACACCACCAGCATTACCTAAGAATAGCCTAAAGTAGGCCCCTAATATTCTTCTGAATTACCACATATGATATCATCAAAAAATAATATAAAGTAACACATAAATTTGTATCTAAATTACCCACATGCACTATATAATTAACAATATTATAAAGTATCCATAAATGTAAATTATCTATACTGTTCATTATAAAAAGTTCCAAAAATAATTTTATAATGATTTTAATTATTCACTCATATTACTGTTATAGTACATACTAACTTAGTCTGCATGCATGGCGTGGTGTGGCTATGCATTGTTGGGGGTAAGGGCGGGTGCGCCTACCCCCTTCCATGTACAAAAAGCCCAACACCTAATAAGGTCCAAGGACCTCTGTGTAAATCTCAAACCAAAGGGGGTAGGAAGGAAGATTACCTCCTCCCATCTCCCTTATAAATAGAACCTAAAGAACACAAGGGGCACTCGGGGACAGATTCTTCTAACCCTAATCTTTGGCACTTGCTCTCTTTCGTGTGCGGGACTAGCACCCCAACTTACCCTTCCTCCGGAGAGGGTACCTTCGTCCTGGTTGGTGAAGTTCCCTTCGTCCTGGTTGGTGAAAGTACAAGCGAAGGACTACAATCCAAAGTTGGCGCCATCCGTGGGGACACGATCAAAAAGCACAAAGTTTTTTCCATTGAAATCTTTTCCATCCAGCGCGCAGCTACTTTCATGGCTGACCAAGCACCTCCGCTACAGTTATAAAAAAAGCACCTCTGCAGTGCGAAGCTACCTTTACCGTCTGCGGAACTATTGCAATCAGCCCAGCACGCCCGCGACTGACCGCTAAGCATCCTTCGTCGCTGGGCTGAAGGGTATCTTCGCCCAGACAGGCCGGCAACCCACGACTCCAATTTCTTCCACCTGGAACACTTACGCCCAGCAGCCAGGCCTGAGCGGCCCGGCGTGCAGCTACCTTCTCGGGCCATGACACATTTGGTTCTGTCTTGGGCCACCCTCGTACGCAACCGAACAAGGTCCAACACCTGCATCACCTACGCCCTGCTACGCTTCACGAAGACCTGAACAGGCCAGTGGAAATCTTCCGGTGCGATCGGCCGGACCGAAAGCACGAACCGAGCAGTGGGCGAGCGCGCATGCTGCATGATCAAATATAACCCACGACGTGGCCCACAACAAGGGAATGAGCGAGCGCGGCCCACGGCAAGGGAGGAGCGCTCGAGTGAGCGCGAGCATCATTTGTAGGTCGTCGTTCTTTTTCTTTTTTAATTTTCTTTTCTTATTTTTTAATTTTCTTTTTTCTTTTATTTTTTTGTTTTCTGTGGTCTTTAATTCTAATCTTATATTTTCTTATACTTTTATATTTTATTTTAATTTACTCTAATTAATTGTTTTCTTTATTTTTTGTTTTTTATTTCTATTTCTATTTTTTCCATTTTCTTGCTTCCGTTTGTTTTTTAATTTACTCTATAAACTATTTTTATTTTTTATTTTTAAGTCTTCTCATTTCATATGTTACATGAGATACATGTCATGTTCATGTTATACATATGAATTATTTTATTTTTTCCCTTCCTTAATTAAGTTATTTATTTATTTTATATTTTCTATATATTTTATCGTTTCTTATCCATGATTTTATGTTCTTTTTTCTTACTCTAATTATTTAATTTAATAATTTTATTTTTTTTATTTTTATTTCCTATATTATATGAGATACATGTGGTGTTCACGTTATATACATGTGATATCCTACGATATACTTTGTGATGTTCACATAGTATACATATGATGTTCTATAATGTATTTTGTGTTGCTTACGTAGTATACATGTGATGTTCATATAGTACACAACTAATGTTCTGTGATGTTCACGTATATATGTGATATCCTACGATATACTTTGTGATGTTCACATAGTATACATATGATGTTCTATAATGTATTTTGTGTTGCTTACGTAGTATACATGTGATGTTCATATAGTACACAACTAATGTTCTGTGATGTTCACGTATATATGTGATATTTTATGATATATTTTATGATGTTCACATAGTAACATGTGATGTTCACATAATACACGTGTGATATTTTATGATGTATTTTTTGATGATCGCATGGTATACATGTGATGTTCTATGATGCTTTTTTATGTTGTTCATTTAGTATACATATGATATTCTATTATATATTTAAGAATGCTCGCATTACCGAGTACCCGTGAGATGTTCTATTGTATATTTTAGGTTGTTCAAGTAGTCTTCATATGACGTTCTTTAATGATTTTAGGGTCCGATATATTACTTCTGTTACTTTTGATTACTATCTTTTTTATTCCATTTTTTATTTTTATTTTGTTTTATCTCTCACGTAGATTTTTTTTTTGTATTTCATGAGGTGTCACATGGTATATTTTTATTTAAATCATGGCCCCGTTCGCTTGTCTTATTTTCAGCTTGTTTCACCTTATTCCAGCTTATTCTCTCTCACACACTATTGAATCAGCCGAAATTAGCCGGCTTGTGTACCAGCCGAACACGGCCATATTATTCTTGTGAGGGTGGACTACTTTTTTTCTTAGATTTAAATAGTTTGATACGATAGTACAATATTTAAGTAAGACAAAACATTACGTGGTGTAGCGGTGAGGAATGATTGTCTTAATCTTTTACTCTAATGTTCAACCTCTCCCACGTATTATTATTTTTTCCATATTTTCTAATATTTTTTCTTAAATATTTTTCTTCCCCCTCTCTGTGCGCTCAGGTGATATACTCGCTCTTCCATACACGAGCTAAGAGCTACGTGCGTGCTGCGTTCTTCAATGCACGAGTGGGCCGCGAATGGAGTAGTGGAAGGAGTGGGCCACGAGAGCGACATGGGATGGGCCGGACGCTTGCGTTCGTAAGTACGTGGGGTGGGTCGCGAATGGAGTGGAAGGCGTGGGCCACGAGAACGGCGCGGGTGAGCCGGACGCGACCATGCGCAGCGAAAAATTATCGGCGGTTGGCTTCTGTCCGAGCGGCCGGATCATATCAGCTCCCGGCGAAGCTCCCTAGCCAGCACAGCGGCCCTACACCAGGCCGCGAGGGTGCAACAGCAGCAGCGAATGTCCATTGGAGGTCCAGCCATCAGGTCCGTGATGATGCGCGCGAAGGTCCGACCACCTCCACCCCGCGAGGATCGGCAGCCGGCACACGCCAAGCTCCTAGTGGCCCACGCCCGACACGAAGCCGCCTACCAAGATCTCCACCCGTCTGCTGGAGCCTGGAGGCCGGATAAGTCTCATTTTAAACTGAACTGCTTACACGCTGTGTCTTCAGAGCGAGACGATCTAGCTTTTATACGCTCATCTTCCTTGGGCGCGTACAAATGGGCACACTGCTGTGCTTCAAACTCTCCTTTCTTTGGCTTACCACATACGTGTGGGACTTCTTTAGCACTCCTGGTTTAGCACTTGATGAAGCACCAACGATAATTCTGTTATTTTGTCAAGACTCGTCAAATTTGTTAAAAAATGAGGTTTTTTTTCAACCTAAAAATACCTCGCGCTTTACAGGAATATAGTAGCTCTTACCCTCCCAGCAGGAACAGTTTAACCCTCCATGCAGGTTCTTTGCACCGAATAGATTACTGGAGGAGAATCCTAGAGAGGAAAAACGCCACCATGCAAGTTCGGAGGTTCCTCATCCCAAAGGGAACGTCCCGAGGGGCGGCCGGAGGCACGAGCTCCGACAGTCCGAAGTCGGCTGAAGGACCGGTCGACGTAGGCCCAGCTAGCTCATGCGAGCGACATTGCAAGACCATCATCTGCACACGTGTCCTCCACCACGCGAGCTTCAGCTCCAGCTCACGCGAAGCACGAGCCAGCATCGCGGTGATCCACAAACTCACTATGGTCCTCTCGCGAAGCTCGCAGGATCCCGAAGGAGACGAACTCCAGCGAGGGTCCATGACGGCCCAAGCTCCAGCTGATGAAGGTCCGTCCGCCAGGGTCCATGCCCGTGGAGGTCCATCAGCTGTGCCCCACGACATCACACCGCCTGTGACGGTCCACGCCCACTCCGTTCGCAGCTCCCGCCGCGAAGGTGCATTCGCGGCTTCCGTCCGTGAAGGTACAGAGAGCCAGCTTCGCCAACCCTTAGTTTTTGTGCAAACTGTTGTTGTACTTTCCAGCCAACAAAGGTCGCGCAGGTCCAGCAGGTCAGAGAAACAACCACTAGCTAATTCCTCTTAAATGGTGCAACAAAAAATTCACTAATAATTTTCCTCGGGATGCTGGTGCACTAATATATTTTCTCGTCATCGACCTCGGCAATATCACTGTCACCTTCCCCACATTCTGGAGAAGGTATCTTCCTCATCGACCTCAGCGGCATCACATCGCCTTCCCCAGCACTCCGATGAAGGTACCTTTGCCATCGACCTCGTCGACGTCAACATCACCTCTCCAGATTCCGGAGAAGGTACCTTCGCCATTGACCTCAGTGACATCAACATCACCTTCTCCAACATTCCGGAGAAGGTACCTTCGCCATCAACCTCGGCGACATCGACATCACCTTCCACACACTTCGGCAAGGGGCTCCGCCATCGACCTCGGCGACCTCAACGTCACCTTCACCACACTTCGGCAAGGGGCTCCGCCATCGACCTCGGCGACCTCACGTCACCTTCACCAACACTTCGGCAGGGGCTCGCCATCGACCTCGGCGACCTCACGTCACCTTCACCAATACTTTGGCAGGGGCTCCGCCATTAACCTGGGCGACATCAACATCACCTTTGTCACACCTCGGCAAGGGGCTCCGCCATCGACCTCGGCGACATCGACGTCACCTTTACCACTACTCTAGCAGGGGCTTCGACATCGACATCGACACATCGCATCACCATATTGCTCATTGCAAGAGGCTCACCTGTACTTCAGCAGTGACTCCATCAATGCCTCGACATCCATCTTTCGCCCGAGGATTCGCCAGCCCCTTTGGCACCATCGACATCTTCACCGCCTCACTTGCCTCCTCCGACTCATGAGTAGCGGGCAAGACATATCCTCTGGGTTGAATTGGTTCCCCAATGCACCCCCTTAGCCCCTCTTGGCTGGTGCTTATGAGCAAGCAAGGGTCTCATGCTAAGTTGACGAAGGTGTTGACATGACCTTTTGGGGGGAGGGGGAGAGGGGGATCTTCACTTGAGCCGAGGGTGATGGTAGGGCGAAGTTGAAGTCATCGTTGAGAGTGGTGTGGGCTTTGGGCAGAAAGTTTATTTGAGCAAAGTTGTAGTTGATGCCGATGATGACGGCCAGCCCCTGGGCCATAGGTAGCCTGCAAGGCCGAAGTTGGTGCCGAAGTAGACAAGTGAGGCGGTGAAGATGTCGATGGTGCCACAGGGGCTGGCGAATCCTCGGGCGAAAAGTGATGTCGAGGCATTTGATGGAGTCACTGCTGAAGTAGACAGGTGAGCCTCTTGCAATGAGCAATATGGTGATGCGATGTTGTCGATGTCGATGTCGAAGCCCCTTGCTAGAGTAGTTGGTAAAGGTGACGTCGATGTCGCCGAGGTCGATGGCGGAGCCCCTTGCCGAGGTGTTGACAAAGGTGATGTTGATGTCGCCCAGGTTAATGGCGGAGCCCCTTGCCAAAGTATTGGTGACGGTGACGTTGAGGTCGCCGAGGTCGATGGCGGAGCCCCTTGCCGAAGTGTTGGTGAAGGTGACGTTGAGGTCGCCGAGGTCGATGGCGGAGCCCCTTGCGCGAAGTGTTGGTGAAGGTGACGTTGAGGTCGCCGAGGTCGATGGCGGAGCCCCTTGCCGAAGTGTTTGTGAAGGTGATGTCGATGTCGCCGAGGTTGATGGCGAAGGTACCTTCTCCGGAATGTTGGAGAAGGTGATGTTGATGTCACTGAGGTCAATGGCGAAGGTACCTTCTCCGGAATCTTGGAGAAGGTGATGTTGACGTCGACGAGGTCGATGGCAAAGGTACCTTCATCGGAGTGCTGGGGAAGGCGATGTTGATGCCGCTGAGGTCGATGAGGAAGATACCTTCTCCAGAATGTTGGGGAAGGTGACATTGATATTGCCGAGGTCGATGACGAGAAAAATATATTTTAGTGCACCAGCATCCCGAGGAAAATATATTTTAGTGAATTTTTTGTTGCACCATTTAAGAGGAATTAGCTAGTGGTTGTTTATCTGACCTGCTGGACCTTCGCGGACCTTTGTTGGCTGGAAAGTACAACAACAGTTTGCACAAAAACTAAGGGTTGGCGAAGCTGGCTCTCTGTACCTTCACGGACGGAAGCCGCGAATGCACCTTCGCGGGCGGGAGCTGCGAACGGAGTGGGCGTGGACCGTCACAGGCGGTGTGATGTAGCTTGGGGCACAGCTGATGGACCTCCACGGGCATGGACCCTGTGCGGACGGACCTTCATCAGCTGGAGCTTGGGCCGTCATGGACCCTCGCTGGAGTTCGTCTCCTTCGGGATCCTGCGAGCTTCGCGAGAGGACCATAGTGAAGTTTGTGGATCACCGCGATGCTGGCTCGTGCTTCGCGTGAGCTGGAGCTGAAGCTCGCGTGGTGGAGGACACGTGTGCAGATGATGGTCTTGCAATGTCGCTCGCATGAGCTAGCTGGGCCTACGTCGACCGGTCCTTCAGCCGACTTCGGACTGTCGGAGCTCGTGCCTCCGGCCGCCCCTCGGGACGTTCCCTTTGGGATGAGGAACCTCCGAACTTGCATGGTGGCTTTTTTCCTCTCTAGGATTCTCCTCCAGTAATCTATTCGGTGCAAAGAACCTGCATGGAGGGTTAAACTGTTCCTGCTGGGAGGGTAAGAGCTACTATATTCCTGTAAAGCGCGAGGTATTTTTAGGTTGAAAAAAACCTCATTTTTTAACAAATTTGACGAGTCTTGACAAAATAACAGAATTATCGTTGGTGCTTCATCAAGTGCTAAACCAGGAGTGCTAAAGAAGTCCCACACGTATGTGGTAAGCCAAAAGAAAGGAGAGTTTGAAGCACAGCAGTTTGCCCATTTGTACGCGCCCAAGGAAGATGAGCGTATAAAAGCTAGATCGTCTCGCTCTGAAGACACAGCGTGTAGCAGTTCAGTTTAAAATGAGACTTATCCGGCCTCCAGGCTCCAGCAGACGGGTGGAGATCTTGGTAGGCGGCTTCGTGTCGGGCGTGGGCCACTAGGAGCTTGGCGTGTGCCGGCTGCCGATCCTCGCGGGGTGGAGGTGGTCGGACCTTCGCGCGCATCATCACGGACCTGATGGCTGGACCTCCAATGGACATTCGCTGCTGCTGTTGCACCCTCGCGGCCTGGTGTAGGGCCGCTGTGCTGGCTAGGGAGCTTCGCCGGGAGCTGATATGATCCGGCCGCTCGGACAGAAGCCAACCGCCGATAATTTTTCGCTGCGCATGGTCGCGTCCGGCTCACCCGCGCCGTTCTCGTGGCCCACGCCTTCCACTCCATTCGCGACCCACCCCACGTACTTACGAACGCAAGCGTCCGGCCCATCCCATGTCGCTCTCGTGGCCCACTCCTTCCACTACTCCATTCGCGGCCCACTCGTGCATTGAAGAACGCAGCACGCACGTAGCTCTTAGCTCGTGTATGGAAGAGCGAGTATATCACCTGAGCGCACAGAGAGGGGGAAGAAAAATATTTAAGAAAAAATATTAGAAAATATGGAAAAAATAATAATACGTGGGAGAGGTTGAACATTAGAGTAAAAGATTAAGACAATCATTCCTCACCGCTACACCACGTAATGTTTTGTCTTACTTAAATATTTGTACTATCGTATCAAACTATTTAAATCTAGAAAAAAAGTAGTCCACCCTCACAAGAATAATATGGCCGTGTTCGGCTGGTACACAAGCCGGCTAATTTCGGCTGATTCAATAGTGTGTGAGAGAGAATAAGCTGGAATATAGTAGCTCTTACCCTCCCAGCAGGAACAGTTTAACCCTCCATGCAGGTTCTTTGCACCGAATAGATTACTGGAGGAGAATCCTAGAGAGGAAAAAAGCCACCATGCAAGTTCGGAGGTTCCTCATCCCAAAGGGAACGTCCCGAGGGGCGGCCGGAGGCACGAGCTCCGACAGTCCGAAGTCGGCTGAAAGGACCGGTCGACGTAGGCCCAGCTAGCTCATGCGAGCGACATTGCAAGACCATCATCTGCACACGTGTCCTCCACCACGCGAGCTTCAGCTCCAGCTCACGCGAAGCACGAGCCAGCATCGCGGTGATCCACAAACTTTCACTATGGTCCTCTCGCGAAGCTCGCAGGATCCCGAAGGAGACGAACTCCAGCGAGGGTCCATGACGGCCCAAGCTCCAGCTGATGAAGGTCCGTCCGCACAGGGTCCATGCCCGTGGAGGTCCATCAGCTGTGCCCCAAGCTACATCACACCGCCTGTGACGGTCCACGCCCACTCCGTTCGCAGCTCCCGCCCGCGAAGGTGCATTCGCGGCTTCCGTCCGTGAAGGTACAGAGAGCCAGCTTCGCCAACCCTTAGTTTTTGTGCAAACTGTTGTTGTACTTTCCAGCCAACAAAGGTCCGCGAAGGTCCAGCAGGTCAGATAAACAACCACTAGCTAATTCCTCTTAAATGGTTGCAACAAAAAATTCACTAAAATATATATTTCCTCGGGATGCTGGTGCACTAAAATATATTTTTCTCGTCATCGACCTCGGCAATATCAATGTCACCTTCCCCAACATTCTGGAGAAGGTATCTTCCTCATCGACCTCAGCGGCAATCAACATCGCCTTCCCCAGCACTCCGATGAAGGTACCTTTGCCATCGACCTCGTCGACGTCAACATCACCTTCTCCAAGATTCCGGAGAAGGTACCTTCGCCATTGACCTCAGTGACATCAACATCACCTTCTCCAACATTCCGGAGAAGGTACCTTCGCCATCAACCTCGGCGACATCGACATCACCTTCACAAACACTTCGGCAAGGGGCTCCGCCATCGACCTCGGCGACCTCAACGTCACCTTCACCAACACTTCGGCAAGGGGCTCCGCCATCGACCTCGGCGACCTCAACGTCACCTTCACCAACACTTCGGCAAGGGGCTCCGCCATCGACCTCGGCGACCTCAACGTCACCTTCACCAATACTTTGGCAAGGGGCTCCGCCATTAACCTGGGCGACATCAACATCACCTTTGTCAACACCTCGGCAAGGGGCTCCGCCATCGACCTCGGCGACATCGACGTCACCTTTACCAACTACTCTAGCAAGGGGCTTCGACATCGACATCGACAACATCGCATCACCATATTGCTCATTGCAAGAGGCTCACCTGTCTACTTCAGCAGTGACTCCATCAAATGCCTCGACATCACTTTTCGCCCGAGGATTCGCCAGCCCCTTTGGCACCATCGACATCTTCACCGCCTCACTTGTCTACTTCGGCACCAACTTCGGCCTTGCCAGGCTACCTATGGCCCAGGGGCTGGCCGTCATCATCGGCATCTCTTAACTTAGTCACAAGCAAAAGGGCATTACCATTACCAAGGAATTCATGTATAATTGAACTTCTATTATCATTCAAAAGTTTAATTAAACATTCACAAATATAAAAAAATCAACACATATATAACCACGCCAAGCTTCAAATCATCCCTAACATGGTGAGTACCAACCAACTTCTAGCAAGCAAGAAGAGCACCACAACAACATATACCTAAATTTATATTACTATTTAGTTTTCATTAATCTCTCATATATTTAAGACATTCATTCAATAAAAAGGTGATGTGGCAAACATTTAGTTTGAAGCTGAGATTTTTATAGTTGGAAGATGTTATCAAAACATGGCTACTATATAAAGATTATATGCTCAGGTTTAATATATTAATTACTATAAGTAAAATAAGTTTTTATTGTAATAAAGCATGTGAGAGCAAGATAAATCTATATACCAACATTTTCTATAGTAACATGGTGATGTTAGGTGTTCATATGACATAACAACCTCTTAGAAAGGTAGTGGAACCATATTTTCTGTTTTTACATACTTTTATTATTTATAATCCATTTAACAAGCGCCAAACAAGTTAAATCAATAACTTAGCCATACATGCACCAATGAAGCTGAAATTTCTACCACAGCACAAGCATCACATTAATAGCCTACCACAAAATTTTCATATCCATTGGATCAACATAACTACAGATATGAATTTAGCCCTAAAAGACATAGGGAAAAATTTATAGCAAAAACTTTCCACTAAAACAAGTCATATTATGCATCTACTGCATAGATCTACTCATGAGGAATCTAAACAACTTGATTTTCCTTTTTACTATTTTTCTATGATTTACTATGGATTTTAGAAGTTTCAGCCGATTTATAGAAAAATAAAAAGAAAAACACTATGCTACACTATTCGTCTAAGTCACAGACTTCGCAAAAAAGGCCCTTGAAAGAGTTTCTATTTGGCGCGAGGTCCTTCTTCTTCACAACGACGGAGCCCAGAGCAGGGGATTTGGCTGGCCGGGCTGATTTTGGCTAAGGGGCGGGGTCTCCGACGGCGAGCGGCGCTGCATGAACTCGCCCCAGCCCTTGCGCACCCATGGAGGGGTGAATCATGGGCAGAGGCGGCCTGAGGCCAGCGGTAATGCCCTGGCCCCGTGCGCCTACAGGCCGATGGCGACTGATTTGCCGACGACGGCGGAGGGCTGCATCGACGGCCCCAGGAATGCGGCGCGGACGGAGGATGGAAGGATGGGGAGGCTCGGGTTGCTCTCAGCTCGAACGGGGATGGCCTCTAGAGGCCATGTTACGTGTGTGTGGTGGCCGTGGCGTGCGGCGGCAGCAGAGCGGCGCGCACGGTGGAGGTGGCTGCCCCCAGCATCGCCCAGCTCAACGAGCGTGGCGAAAGGGAGAAGAAGTGCCGGCGGAGATGTTGGTGGTGATGGTCAAGGTAGGGGCGGCCTCTTGCGATGGGAACGGTAGTGATGTCGGTGCTCTGCACGTCAGCAGCAATGGTGGCTCCGGCCGTGGTTCACCCACAGACGGCAAAGAGGTGACGAGGTTTGCTAGTGGTGTAGGTGGTGGTTTCGGGAAAGCTCGGGACGACGGGGAATGGTTGTTGGCGGAGCTCGGGCTTGCTCTGCCCGTCCGTGGTGATGGCATTCGCGCACAGACTGAGTGAGGGATGGAGAGCAAGGGAGAAGAGAAGAAGGGAGAGCAACGGGGCGCGGCTTTGGAGGCTCAGCGTGGTCACGGGAGCGGCAAGGGCGCGCAAAGCGAGGCGGTAGGCGGTAGGAGTGCGGCAGCGGCACGTGCACGATGCCATGATGGCGTGTGCGAGGCCTGCTCGGCCAGCAAGCCAGCAGAGCGCAGCAAGTTAGCACAGTTTCGCCGGTTTGGGGCTCGCGTTTTGGCCGATTCATTTGGAATGGGATCCTGTGCGTAGAAGTAAATATCTTCACCACGGTATAGGCTCCACTTTGACTAAGGGACCACGATCATTAGTGCAACGAATTAGTGGGTAATTAGGGCCAAAGTTAGCAGTGTTAGTGAAAAACAGTGTTCGTGAACTAGGTTCCAACAACGCTGTTCTAGCTCAGTTTTGCTTTGATTTGGAAGGTCCAAACGGGATCCAACTTACCCAACGCTTTGCATAGCCCTCCATCTAGGTATATGCTCCCACTTTTATTTTGAGCCAAACTATGTTGTGTAGCGAAAAGCGGAGAACACGGCGTGCCAAAACTACAGTGTCAGCGAACCACTCAACACTTAGAAAGTTTCTAAGTCCTCATAGAAAACAACAGCAGATTCAAACTTTGAGCCTCTGTTTAGACTTGTTTACAAACTGATTTAGGGTCTTCTCTAATGGCAAAGTTTGTAGAACACAGACTAAACTATAACTTTCATTTAAGGTCAAACATCATAACTGGAACAGAAGCTACAGTTCTATGCTGGTCAAATCAGGAACATGAAAAAGGTCTTAACTAGGATTTTAGCTATTTTAAGCACTTTCTCCATATTTGTCCAAAACAAACCCTAACTACTTTGTTCAAGAGTTCATTTAGAGTTGTTTAAGATCAAAAGCAAGGTTGGTTGACAATGCACATGTTGATTTATTCACAAAGGTGATTCCGACAAACATGTATCTCATCATTTCATGCAAGAATTTAAAGCTCAAGCACACTAAAAGATATTATTATGTTTGTGGCCTTAACCTAATTGCTAATTAGGTACGTAACACTGGGGGTGTTACATAACCACTAGGCTACAGGCCCTTTTGCAGAATTGTATGAGCTGACAACTAGACTTGAGCAACTAGAGTCTGACCCAAGCCCGCCAGGTTTTGGCTCCCTTACGACCCTTGTTGGGTTGTAGCCCTTCGCTTGTACCTTCATCAAATAGGACGAAGGTACCTTCACCAGCTAGGATGAAGGTTACCCTCTCGGGGAAAGGGTAAGCTGGGGTGCTAGTCCCGCACAGGAAAGAGAGTAAGTGCCAAAGATTAGGGTTAGAAGAATCTACCCCAGAGAGCCCCTTGCTTCTGCTCCTTGGGTTCTATTTATAAGGGAGGTGGGAGGAGGCAATCTTCCTCCCTACCCCCTTTGGTTTGAGATTTACACGAAGGTCCTCGAACCTTATTAGGCATTGGGGCTTTTTTTACATGGAAGGGGGTAGGCGCAGCCGCCCCTACCCCCAACAGTAGCCCCTTAGCCACTAGGATTTGGTAGGTACAACAAAGCCTTATTGCTACAATAATAGGAAAAGACTCAAGAGTACAATTCCCTAGTCTATCTCAGGCTTTGATAGGTGTCCTCGGAGCAGGAAGTGTTTCGGCGGCGGAGGTCGGAGGCCACGATACGATGATGATGAATTGTCGATTGCGGAGGTTGACGACCTAGCTCATGCTTGACACAGTTGCTACGAGGGCCTTCACCTTGCCGGGAGTAGCTCTCTATAGCCGAAGTAGTCGTAGTAGCGGAAGCAGCTGTTCTGGCGGTCAGTGGTCGTCGAACGTAGATAGACGCAGGAGTTGTCACCAAAGGTCGATGATGACTCATTTGTCGAGGTGGACGTAGATGGAGTAGTTGTCACTGATTAGCGGGGCTTGCCTCCTCCGACTCATGAGTAGCGGGCAAGACATATCCTCTGGGTTGAATTGGTTCCCCAATGCACCCCCTTAGCCCCTCTTGGCTGGTGCTTATGAGCAAGCAAGGGTCTCATGCTAAGTTGACGAAGGTGTTGACAATGAACTTTTGGGGGGAGGGGGAGAGGGGGATTCTTCACTTGAGCCGAGGTGTTGACAAAGGTGATGTTGATGTCGCCCAGGTTAATGGCGGAGCCCCTTGCCAAAGTATTGGTGAAGGTGACGTTGAGGTCGCCGAGGTCGATGGCGGAGCCCCTTGCCGAAGTGTTGGTGAAGGTGACGTTGAGGTCGCCGAGGTCGATGGCGGAGCCCCTTGCCGAAGTGTTGGTGAAGGTGACGTTGAGGTCGCCGAGGTCGATGGCGGAGCCCCTTGCCGAAGTGTTTGTGAAGGTGATGTCGATGTCGCCGAGGTTGATGGCGAAGGTACCTTCTCCGGAATGTTGGAGAAGGTGATGTTGATGTCACTGAGGTCAATGGCGAAGGTACCTTCTCCGGAATCTTGGAGAAGGTGATGTTGACGTCGACGAGGTCGATGGCAAAGGTACCTTCATCGGAGTGCTGGGGAAGGCGATGTTGATGCCGCTGAGGTCGATGAGGAAGATACCTTCTCCAGAATGTTGGGGAAGGTGACATTGATATTGCCGAGGTCGATGACGAGAAAAATATATTTTAGTGCACCAGCATCCCGAGGAAAATATATTTTAGTGAATTTTTTGTTGCACCATTTAAGAGGAATTAGCTAGTGGTTGTTTATCTGACCTGCTGGACCTTCGCGGACCTTTGTTGGCTGGAAAGTACAACAACAGTTTGCACAAAAACTAAGGGTTGGCGAAGCTGGCTCTCTGTACCTTCACGGACGGAAGCCGCGAATGCACCTTCGCGGGCGAGGAGCTGCGAACGTGAATGAAGGGCGTGGACCGTCACAGGCGGTGTGATGTAGCTTGGGGCACAGCTGATGGACCTCCACGGGCATGGACCCTGTGCGGACGGACCTTCATCAGCTGGAGCTTGGGGCCGTCATGGACCCTCGCTGGAGTTCGTCTCCTTCGGGATCCTGCGAGCTTCGCGAGAGGACCATAGTGAAGTATTGTGTGATCACCGCGAATGCTGGCTCGTGCTTCGCGTGAGCTGGAGCTGAAGCTCGCGTGGTGGAGGACACGTGTGCAGATGATGGTCTTGCAATGTCGCTCGCATGAGCTAGCTGGGCCTACGTCGACCGGTCCTTCAGCCGACTTCGGACTGTCGGAGCTCGTGCCTCCGGCGCCCCTCGGGACGTTCCCTTTGGGATGAGGAACCTCCGAACTTGCATGGTGGCTTTTTTCCTCTCTAGGATTCTCCTCCAGTAATCTATTCGGTGCAAAGAACCTGCATGGAGGGTTAAACTGTTCCTGCTGGGAGGGTAAGAGCTACTATATTCCAGCTTATTCTCTCTCTCACACACTATTGAATCAGCCGAAATTAGCCGGCTTGTGTACCAGCCGAACACGGCCATATTATTCTTGTGAGGGTGGACTACTTTTTTTCTTAGATTTAAATAGTTTGATACGATAGTACAAATATTTAAGTAAGACAAAACATTACGTGGTGTAGCGGTGAGGAATGATTGTCTTAATCTTTTACTCTAATGTTCAACCTCTCCCACGTATTATTATTTTTTCCATATTTTCTAATATTTTTTCTTAAATATTTTTCTTCCCCCTCTCTGTGCGCTCAGGTGATATACTCGCTCTTCCATACACGAGCTAAGAGCTACGTGCGTGCTGCGTTCTTCAATGCACGAGTGGGCCGCGAATGGAGTAGTGGAAGGAGTGGGCCACGAGAGCGACATGGGATGGGCCGGACGCTTGCGTTCGTAAGTACGTGGGGTGGGTCGCGAATGGAGTGGAAGGCGTGGGCCACGAGAACGGCGCGGGTGAGCCGGACGCGACCATGCGCAGCGAAAAATTATCGGCGGTTGGCTTCTGTCCGAGCGGCCGGATCATATCAGCTCCCGGCGAAGCTCCCTAGCCAGCACAGCGGCCCTACACCAGGCCGCGAGGGTGCAACAGCAGCAGCGAATGTCCATTGGAGGTCCAGCCATCAGGTCCGTGATGATGCGCGCGAAGGTCCGACCACCTCCACCCCGCGAGGATCGGCAGCCGGCACACGCCAAGCTCCTAGTGGCCCACGCCCGACACGAAGCCGCCTACCAAGATCTCCACCCGTCTGCTGGAGCCTGGAGGCCGGATAAGTCTCATTTTAAACTGAAACTGCTTTACACGCTGTGTCTTCAGAGCGAGACGATCTAGCTTTTATACGCTCATCTTCCTTGGGCGCGTACAAATGGGCAAACTGCTGTGCTTCAAACTCTCCTTTCTTTTGGCTTACCACATACGTGTGGGACTTCTTTAGCACTCCTGGTTTAGCACTTGATGAAGCACCAACT
>JAHUYU010000605.1:0-19660 GCA_030439765.1 Tripidium arundinaceum | reverse complement strand
CTCGAAGATTAGTCCCGACGGACTTTTAAAGAGCTTATTGGTTGTGACTAGCGGTATGTTGCCAAAAAGGTTTTTCGCTAGGAATTCTGACATGATGCTAGTCTCGACTGTGGGGTTGTGCAGGGCTTCTATGATAGTTCCTCCTAACGAGCAAGGCATGGCCATGGAAGGTGAAAGAATCTGAATTGCTTCAGAAGAACGTTTCACTTTGGTTAACCATTCCTTTGACGGTTCCACTTTAGGAGAAACTTCTTTTGTGTACTTTTTGTGCCATGATAACTTCGAGGTATTGCCATAATCCTCGAATTTGATAGGAAACTCCGAAGGATGAAGTATTGTTTCCTTCGGTGTTCGTGGTTTGGGTGAGGGCTCATAAGTCAAACCTAGGGATGGTATGAGTTTGGATTCGACTAATGAGGACTCCTCAACACTCGACATGACTTTTGCCTGGAGGGATTTGCTTCTTATGACAGAAGAAGTGTGTTTGGCTACGAAGTGCTCAAGAAATTCAACTTGTTCTATCATAGTTTTATGTGTAAAACGACCTCCAGCAGTCACATCTAGGCATAGGTCAGCATCTATGTCAAGACCCGAACAGAAGAGTAGCAGCAATATGCTGTCGGGTAAAGACAAGTCTGGGCCAGCGTGTATTAATGCTGAAAACCTAGCCTAGGCTGCACCTATAGACTACTTCTCATACTACTCGAAGTCAAGGATTGCCCTTGGTAGAGAGCCAATACGGGACATAGGGAAAAATGCAAGACAAAATTTGTCTTTAAGTTCTTCCGAGTCCCCATTCGTACTTTCTATGGCATGTGTGTACCATTGCTTCACCTTCCCCGTGAGAGAGAAGGGAAACAATTCCCACCTTAGTGTTTCCTGTGTCATGCCTGAGATGCTCAAGCACGAACACATCTCCTTGAACTCATGCAGGTGATGGCAAGGGTTTTCATTGTCTTGCCCTAAGAAGGGTTGTGCCCGAACCATAGCTTTTAAACAAGGGTGGAGTTCACAGCTAGATGAACGGTTAGGTTTTGAAGGTGGCTTAGGGAACTCCCCTTTTGAAGCAGAAAGATTTTTGATAGGTGTAGGCTTCAAGGTGAAAAAGATAAAAGAAGTATCTATTTTGTTTTTGTGAAAAAAAGATACAGATACGAGGATGAACTAGGTTTGAAGAAAATACAGCAACCGTTCTCTGGCAACGGCACCAGAAATGCTTGTTGGTATTTCTTAACGCATACAGAAATAATCCGCAAGTGCACGGAATTACCGTTGTAGCACTTCACCCAGAAGTATTCAGGGTATCGTATTTTCCACAGGGAACGGAGGTATTCTTCTAGCTAGTTCGTCCAAGGACAACACAAGGATAGAGTTGGCGAGGGTAGAGATGGATTCCGATGGTTTTAGGGTCTATGGATAGATAAACTCTACTTTTACTTACTTGCATCGGGCACCGGCTTATACTTGGTCTGCCAAGTACCTCTGGCCTTGATGGAGTCTTGGTCCCGATCTTCACGACGTAGGATCCCGGTCTTGATAACTAGCCGAAGAACGGCCGATAACTTGCTGCAAGCAGCGATAACTAGTGCAACCTGACGACGTGCACAAGGAGCCAACCACTGTCTCTATACGGCAGCCTGAACCAAGGATTCGCCCAACCACACTCTCAAAGAAACCAACCTACGCAACCTGGAATCAATGGACCAGGAGCACGGATTGGGTGCCGATGACGCGGCCGCTTCTGTAATCTCCGCGAAGGAAAACACAAGAGCAAAGGGGTAGAGATCTCTCTCTGGATTTGTTAGCACACAGCTGAACAAAGGGGTTTGTATTTCGATTATCAAAAGTCTCTGTTTGTTTGGAAGCAAAGGGATATATATACTAGGAACAACCCTCCTAGATGGGTGAAAACACGAAATGGAAATGAAAAGACTTAGAATGTGTAAAGGCTTCCACGAAATTGGATTCCCAAGAGTTATGGCGCGGCTGTTGGACTTCTGAGCAGTCTTCAGTAAAATGGCAATAACTCCATCTTGGGAAGTCCAAAAGACGATCCGTTTGTTGGGTGTGAAAGTAGACTCGATAAGCTTTCAAACCATGTGTAGCATGCACCACGAAACATTGTAGAGTGGTACAGTTTTGCATGGGAAGTTGAACGTCTGGCAGACTGTTGACCTTTCTGACCAGTATGCACTAAAACTGGTCGGGCGCCATAACAGTTTCTCCAAACAGGTCGGGGTTGATGTCATTGGAAACTAGACTTCAAGAGCTTTCCAACAAGTACTCATTGGCCTTCATAGCTTTTGGGAATAAAAAGTTATGACTGTTTCTTTCAGACTGTTCTGCTGGACTGGTCAAACATCTGGCATACTATTGACCTTCTGACCAGCATGCACTAAAACTGGTCGGGCTCCATAACAGTTTCTCCAAACAGGTCGGGGTTGATATAATTGGAAACTAGACTTCAAGAGCTTTCCAACAAGTTCTCATTGGCCTTCATAGCTTTTGGGAATCAAAAGTTATGACTGTTTCTTTCAGACTGTTCTGCTGGACTGGTCGGATTCGAACGTGGTTCTTCTTTGTATTCATCGCCCTGTGTGTTCTTGTCATCCTCCTTGGTAAACCTCTTGTTGAATCTTCTTAGCTCGGCTATGAGTAATTGGTCCAGTAGGGGTCTTAATTGGCGTAGAGGTCGGAGATGTAGAGGTCGGAGGCGTAGAGGTCAGAGGTGTAGAGGTCGGAGATGTAACCGGTGAGCTCGGAGAGTTCGGTGAGATCGCCGATGCTGGCATGGTCATATCAGTAGTTGTGCTCGGCATGGTCAGTGTGGAGGTCGGCGATGTCGGAGAGGTCTGCGAGGAGGTCGCCGAGGTCTGCCTGGTTGGGATGTCCTCATCATCCTCCCCTTCTTGAATAGGAGTCGTCCTCGACTCTGATTCTTTTAAGGTCAATACTTGTGCTAGGCCAACAGGGGTAGATGCTTTGTTTCTATTACAATCTTGTTTTTCCATCACAGCAAGGTGTTTGAATCTATAATCATATAAACCAAGTAGTAGTCTTGTAGGTGGAAACCAAAAGGATTTAGAATCAAATTTAGCTTTCACCTTGAATGGATGCTTAGAATTTGGAGTGAGTGTTGATGTCCTTGGGATGGTCTTATCATCCTCCCTCCCTTCAAGAAAAGTCGTCCTCGACTTTTGTTCACCTGAAATCAGCTTAGACAAACTATCGGGTGGATGTTTGTGCCAACTGCTATGATCACTTATTGAAGATCGTTCTCTGCCTTCTTTAAGATTCATATGCACATTATATCTTTTCTCATGAGAGAAATGACTTCTCATTTTTTCTAGACCTGCAATTAGCTTTGAAGATGGAAGCACAAAGATTTCTTTCAAACCACTCATTTGGTTCGTGTTATCATATTTTATCTTACTGAGATCAATCATATCAAATGATGGGAATGAAACATTCATGGCATTATAAAGATTCTTATTGCACAGTTGATTCAAATGTTTAGAGATGTACCTCTCAAGTTTAATCCTTGTAGATGTGGCCTGAAAATTTTTTGGTGCATGGATTGCACTACTTTGCACATGATTTATTTCATTCAATGAAAAATATGAACAATGGAATAACATTGATAGTTCTGAACAACAAGCACTAAACAATCTATTTGTCTCAAATAAAGAAAAGTATGATTCATAAGATGTACTACTCATTCTATCCAACTTGAACTCAGCAAACTTGTCGCATGTTATGCTAAGGGCACAAGCATAGAATTTATTTGCAGCATGATGTCCAATGAAGTTGAATGTAAACTTGCAGCTATATGCACTATTCAAAGATTTCATAGATGATATATCAAGAACACTTTGAAGCATTTTATCAGTCTCAACAAATTCATCAAGCATGACATAGTACACACATTCAGCAGGAGATATTCTTGTGAAAAATTCAGCATGAGTAATCAATTTCACATGGTCCACATTATTGGCATGTAAAGGATCACATATATCAGTCAAAGCATAGCAATGATCTTGCATGATGGAACGATGATTATCAACTTGCAAATTCTCAGAACTCATATGAACATGTGGAGCTATCAAATCAGCACAAAGATTTTGTGTATTCTTATTTCCAATTGAAACAAATTTGTCATCACAATTGCTCATCAATTTATTTTGTAAATTCAGATCTAAATTATTTTTATTACCTTTCAGATTTGGTGATGGTGTAAATACAACAGAATGTATCTCTGAATTTCTACCTCCTTCATTGCAAAATATGTGAGGATGATTTTAACACTAACCCACTAATCTCTACTTCTAGTATTATCTCTCCAAATGTGCAGGTGTGCAAGGAAAATAAGGAAGAGATGGATGCTCTTAACACCACTACACATCATGAGAGACATGAGAAGGTGTCCACTGTAGAAAATCAACTCTTTGCTGCCCCAAGCTTGAATCATGGCAATGAAGGAGGTAGAAATTCAGAGATACATTCTGTTGTATTTACACCATCACCAAATCTGAAAGGTAATAAAAATAATTTAGATCTGAATTTACAAAATAAATTGATGAGCAATTGTGATGACAAATTTGTTTCAATTGGAAATAAGAATACACAAAATCTTTGTGCTGATTTGATAGCTCCACATGTTCATATGAGTTCTGAGAATTTGCAAGTTGATAATCATCGTTCCATCATGCAAGATCATTGCTATGCTTTGACTGATATATGTGATCCTTTACATGCCAATAATGTGGACCATGTGAAATTGATTACTCATGCTGAATTTTTCACAAGAATATCTCCTGCTGAATGTGTGTACTATGTCATGCTTGATGAATTTGTTGAGACTGATAAAATGCTTCAAAGTGTTCTTGATATATCATCTATGAAATCTTTGAATAGTGCATATAGCTGCAAGTTTACATTCAACTTCATTGGACATCATGCTGCAAATAAATTCTATGCTTGTGCCCTTAGCATAACATGCGACAAGTTTGCTGAGTTCAAGTTGGATAGAATGAGTAGTACATCTTATGAATCATACTTTTCTTTATTTGAGACAAATAGATTGTTTAGTGCTTGTTGTTCAGAACTATCAATGTTATTCCATTGTTCATATTTTTCATTGAATGAAATAAATCATGTGCAAAGTAGTGCAATCCATGCACCAAAAAATTTTCAGGCCACATCTACAAGGATTAAACTTGAGAGGTACATCTCTAAACATTTGAATCAACTGTGCAATAAGAATCTTTATAATGCCATGAATGTTTCATTCCCATCATTTGATATGATTGATCTCAGTAAGATAAAATATGATAACACGAACCAAATGAGTGGTTTGAAAGAAATCTTTGTGCTTCCATCTTCAAAGCTAATTGCAGGTCTAGAAAAAATGAGAAGTCATTTCTCTCATGAGAAAAGATATAATGTGCATATGAATCTTAAAGAAGGCAGAGAACGATCTTCAATAAGTGATCATAGCAGTTGGCACAAACATCCACCCGATAGTTTGTCTAAGCTGATTTCAGGTGAACAAAAGTCGAGGACGACTTTTCTTGAAGGGAGGGAGGATGATAAGACCATCCCAAGGACATCAACACTCACTCCAAATTCTAAGCATCCATTCAAGGTGAAAGCTAAATTTGATTCTAAATCCTTTTGGTTTCCACCTACAAGACTACTACTTGGTTTATATGATTATAGATTCAAACACCTTGCTGTGATGGAAAAACAAGATTGTAATAGAAACAAAGCATCTACCCCTGTTGGCCTAGCACAAGTATTGACCTTAAAAGAATCAGAGTCGAGGACGACTCCTATTCAAGAAGGGGAGGATGATGAGGACATCCCAACCAGGCAGACCTCGGCGACCTCCTCGCAGACCTCTCCGACATCGCCGACCTCCACACTGACCATGCCGAGCACAACTACTGATATGACCATGCCAGCATCGGCGATCTCACCGAACTCTCCGAGCTCA
The DNA here is from genome assembly GCA_030439765.1 of Tripidium arundinaceum. NCBI lineage: Eukaryota > Viridiplantae > Streptophyta > Magnoliopsida > Poales > Poaceae > Tripidium > Tripidium arundinaceum. Next base: position 13,665 of record JAHUYU010000605.1, on the reverse strand, counting down.
CCGGTTACATCTCCGACCTCTACACCTCTGACCTCTACGCCTCCGACCTCTACATCTCCGACCTCTACGCCAATTAAGACCCCTACTGGACCAATTACTCATAGCCGAGCTAAGAAGATTCAACAAGAGGTTTACCAAGGAGGATGACAAGAACACACAGGGCGATGAATACAAAGAAGAACCACGTTCGAATCCGACCAGTCCAGCAGAACAGTCTGAAAGAAACAGTCATAACTTTTGATTCCCAAAAGCTATGAAGGCCAATGAGAACTTGTTGGAAAGCTCTTGAAGTCTAGTTTCCAATTATATCAACCCCGACCTGTTTGGAGAAACTGTTATGGAGCCCGACCAGTTTTAGTGCATGCTGGTCAGAAGGTCAATAGTATGCCAGATGTTTGACCAGTCCAGCAGAACAGTCTGAAAGAAACAGTCATAACTTTTTATTCCCAAAAGCTATGAAGGCCAATGAGTACTTGTTGGAAAGCTCTTGAAGTCTAGTTTCCAATGACATCAACCCCGACCTGTTTGGAGAAACTGTTATGGCGCCCGACCAGTTTTAGTGCATACTGGTCAGAAAGGTCAACAGTCTGCCAGACGTTCAACTTCCCATGCAAAACTGTACCACTCTACAATGTTTCGTGGTGCATGCTACACATGGTTTGAAAGCTTATCGAGTCTACTTTCACACCCAACAAACGGATCGTCTTTTGGACTTCCCAAGATGGAGTTATTGCCATTTTACTGAAGACTGCTCAGAAGTCCAACAGCCGCGCCATAACTCTTGGGAATCCAATTTCGTGGAAGCCTTTACACATTCTAAGTCTTTTCATTTCCATTTCGTGTTTTCACCCATCTAGGAGGGTTGTTCCTAGTATATATATCCCTTTGCTTCCAAACAAACAGAGACTTTTGATAATCGAAATACAAACCCCTTTGTTCAGCTGTGTGCTAACAAATCCAGAGAGAGATCTCTACCCCTTTGCTCTTGTGTTTTCCTTCGCGGAGATTACAGAAGCGGCCGCGTCATCGGCACCCAATCCGTGCTCCTGGTCCATTGATTCCAGGTTGCGTAGGTTGGTTTCTTTGAGAGTGTGGTTGGGCGAATCCTTGGTTCAGGCTGCCGTATAGAGACAGTGGTTGGCTCCTTGTGCACGTCGTCAGGTTGCACTAGTTATCGCTGCTTGCAGCAAGTTATCGGCCGTTCTTCGGCTAGTTATCAAGACCGGGATCCTACGTCGTGAAGATCGGGACCAAGACTCCATCAAGGCCAGAGGTACTTGGCAGACCAAGTATAAGCCGGTGCCCGATGCAAGTAAGTAAAAGTAGAGTTTATCTATCCATAGACCCTAAAACCATCGGAATCCATCTCTACCCTCGCCAACTCTATCCTTGTGTTGTCCTTGGACGAACTAGCTAGAAGAATACCTCCGTTCCCTGTGGAAAATACGATACCCTGAATACTTCTGGGTGAAGTGCTACAACGGTAATTCCGTGCACTTGCGGATTATTTCTGTATGCGTTAAGAAATACCAACAAGCATTTCTGGTGCCGTTGCCAGAGAACGGTTGCTGTATTTTCTTCAAACCTAGTTCATCCTCGTATCTGTATCTTTTTTTCACAAAAACAAAATAGATACTTCTTTTATCTTTTTCACCTTGAAGCCTACACCTATCAAAAATCTTTCTGCTTCAAAAGGGGAGTTCCCTAAGCCACCTTCAAAACCTAACCGTTCATCTAGCTGTGAACTCCACCCTTGTTTAAAAGCTATGGTTCGGGCACAACCCTTCTTAGGGCAAGACAATGAAAACCCTTGCCATCACCTGCATGAGTTCAAGGAGATGTGTTCGTGCTTGAGCATCTCAGGCATGACACAGGAAACACTAAGGTGGGAATTGTTTCCCTTCTCTCTCACGGGGAAGGTGAAGCAATGGTACACACATGCCATAGAAAGTACGAATGGGGACTCGGAAGAACTTAAAGACAAATTTTGTCTTGCATTTTTCCCTATGTCCCGTATTGGCTCTCTACCAAGGGCAATCCTTGACTTCGAGTAGTATGAGAAGTAGTCTATAGGTGCAGCCTAGGCTAGGTTTTCAGCATTAATACACGCTGGCCCAGACTTGTCTTTACCCGACAGCATATTGCTGCTACTCTTCTGTTCGGGTCTTGACATAGATGCTGACCTATGCCTAGATGTGACTGCTGGAGGTCGTTTTACACATAAAACTATGATAGAACAAGTTGAATTTCTTGAGCACTTCGTAGCCAAACACACTTCTTCTGTCATAAGAAGCAAATCCCTCCAGGCAAAAGTCATGTCGAGTGTTGAGGAGTCCTCATTAGTCGAATCCAAACTCATACCATCCCTAGGTTTGACTTATGAGCCCTCACCCAAACCACGAACACCGAAGGAAACAATACTTCATCCTTCGGAGTTTCCTATCAAATTCGAGGATTATGGCAATACCTCGAAGTTATCATGGCACAAAAAGTACACAAAAGAAGTTTCTCCTAAAGTGGAACCGTCAAAGGAATGGTTAACCAAAGTGAAACGTTCTTCTGAAGCAATTCAGATTCTTTCACCTTCCATGGCCATGCCTTGCTCGTTAGGAGGAACTATCATAGAAGCCCTGCACAACCCCACAGTCGAGACTAGCATCATGTCAGAATTCCTAGCGAAAAACCTTTTTGGCAACATACCGCTAGTCACAACCAATAAGCTCTTTAAAAGTCCGTCGGGACTAATCTTCGAGTATTGTGTACTTTTTGTGCCATGATAACTTCGAGGTATTGCCATAATCCTCGAATTTGATAGGAAACTCCGAAGGATGAAGTATTGTTTCCTTCGGTGTTCGTGGTTTGGGTGAGGGCTCATAAGTCAAACCTAGGGATGGTATGAGTTTGGATTCGACTAATGAGGACTCCTCAACACTCGACATGACTTTTGCCTGGAGGGATTTGCTTCTTATGACAGAAGAAGTGTGTTTGGCTACGAAGTGCTCAAGAAATTCAACTTGTTCTATCATAGTTTTATGTGTAAAACGACCTCCAGCAGTCACATCTAGGCATAGGTCAGCATCTATGTCAAGACCCGAACAGAAGAGTAGCAGCAATATGCTGTCGGGTAAAGACAAGTCTGGGCCAGCGTGTATTAATGCTGAAAACCTAGCCTAGGCTGCACCTATAGACTACTTCTCATACTACTCGAAGTCAAGGATTGCCCTTGGTAGAGAGCCAATACGGGACATAGGGAAAAATGCAAGACAAAATTTGTCTTTAAGTTCTTCCGAGTCCCCATTCGTACTTTCTATGGCATGTGTGTACCATTGCTTCACCTTCCCCGTGAGAGAGAAGGGAAACAATTCCCACCTTAGTGTTTCCTGTGTCATGCCTGAGATGCTCAAGCACGAACACATCTCCTTGAACTCATGCAGGTGATGGCAAGGGTTTTCATTGTCTTGCCCTAAGAAGGGTTGTGCCCGAACCATAGCTTTTAAACAAGGGTGGAGTTCACAGCTAGATGAACGGTTAGGTTTTGAAGGTGGCTTAGGGAACTCCCCTTTTGAAGCAGAAAGATTTTTGATAGGTGTAGGCTTCAAGGTGAAAAAGATAAAAGAAGTATCTATTTTGTTTTTGTGAAAAAAAGATACAGATACGAGGATGAACTAGGTTTGAAGAAAATACAGCAACCGTTCTCTGGCAACGGCACCAGAAATGCTTGTTGGTATTTCTTAACGCATACAGAAATAATCCGCAAGTGCACGGAATTACCGTTGTAGCACTTCACCCAGAAGTATTCAGGGTATCGTATTTTCCACAGGGAACGGAGGTATTCTTCTAGCTAGTTCGTCCAAGGACAACACAAGGATAGAGTTGGCGAGGGTAGAGATGGATTCCGATGGTTTTAGGGTCTATGGATAGATAAACTCTACTTTTACTTACTTGCATCGGGCACCGGCTTATACTTGGTCTGCCAAGTACCTCTGGCCTTGATGGAGTCTTGGTCCCGATCTTCACGACGTAGGATCCCGGTCTTGATAACTAGCCGAAGAACGGCCGATAACTTGCTGCAAGCAGCGATAACTAGTGCAACCTGACGACGTGCACAAGGAGCCAACCACTGTCTCTATACGGCAGCCTGAACCAAGGATTCGCCCAACCACACTCTCAAAGAAACCAACCTACGCAACCTGGAATCAATGGACCAGGAGCACGGATTGGGTGCCGATGACGCGGCCGCTTCTGTAATCTCCGCGAAGGAAAACACAAGAGCAAAGGGGTAGAGATCTCTCTCTGGATTTGTTAGCACACAGCTGAACAAAGGGGTTTGTATTTCGATTATCAAAAGTCTCTGTTTGTTTGGAAGCAAAGGGATATATATACTAGGAACAACCCTCCTAGATGGGTGAAAACACGAAATGGAAATGAAAAGACTTAGAATGTGTAAAGGCTTCCACGAAATTGGATTCCCAAGAGTTATGGCGCGGCTGTTGGACTTCTGAGCAGTCTTCAGTAAAATGGCAATAACTCCATCTTGGGAAGTCCAAAAGACGATCCGTTTGTTGGGTGTGAAAGTAGACTCGATAAGCTTTCAAACCATGTGTAGCATGCACCACGAAACATTGTAGAGTGGTACAGTTTTGCATGGGAAGTTGAACGTCTGGCAGACTGTTGACCTTTCTGACCAGTATGCACTAAAACTGGTCGGGCGCCATAACAGTTTCTCCAAACAGGTCGGGGTTGATGTCATTGGAAACTAGACTTCAAGAGCTTTCCAACAAGTACTCATTGGCCTTCATAGCTTTTGGGAATAAAAAGTTATGACTGTTTCTTTCAGACTGTTCTGCTGGACTGGTCAAACATCTGGCATACTATTGACCTTCTGACCAGCATGCACTAAAACTGGTCGGGCTCCATAACAGTTTCTCCAAACAGGTCGGGGTTGATATAATTGGAAACTAGACTTCAAGAGCTTTCCAACAAGTTCTCATTGGCCTTCATAGCTTTTGGGAATCAAAAGTTATGACTGTTTCTTTCAGACTGTTCTGCTGGACTGGTCGGATTCGAACGTGGTTCTTCTTTGTATTCATCGCCCTGTGTGTTCTTGTCATCCTCCTTGGTAAACCTCTTGTTGAATCTTCTTAGCTCGGCTATGAGTAATTGGTCCAGTAGGGGTCTTAATTGGCGTAGAGGTCGGAGATGTAGAGGTCGGAGGCGTAGAGGTCAGAGGTGTAGAGGTCGGAGATGTAACCGGTGAGCTCGGAGAGTTCGGTGAGATCGCCGATGCTGGCATGGTCATATCAGTAGTTGTGCTCGGCATGGTCAGTGTGGAGGTCGGCGATGTCGGAGAGGTCTGCGAGGAGGTCGCCGAGGTCTGCCTGGTTGGGATGTCCTCATCATCCTCCCCTTCTTGAATAGGAGTCGTCCTCGACTCTGATTCTTTTAAGGTCAATACTTGTGCTAGGCCAACAGGGGTAGATGCTTTGTTTCTATTACAATCTTGTTTTTCCATCACAGCAAGGTGTTTGAATCTATAATCATATAAACCAAGTAGTAGTCTTGTAGGTGGAAACCAAAAGGATTTAGAATCAAATTTAGCTTTCACCTTGAATGGATGCTTAGAATTTGGAGTGAGTGTTGATGTCCTTGGGATGGTCTTATCATCCTCCCTCCCTTCAAGAAAAGTTGTCCTCGACTTTTGTTCACCTGAAATCAGCTTAGACAAACTATCGGGTGGATGTTTGTGCCAACTGCTATGATCACTTATTGAAGATCGTTCTCTGCCTTCTTTAAGATTCATATGCACATTATATCTTTTCTCATGAGAGAAATGACTTCTCATTTTTTCTAGACCTGCAATTAGCTTTGAAGATGGAAGCACAAAGATTTCTTTCAAACCACTCATTTGGTTCGTGTTATCATATTTTATCTTACTGAGATCAATCATATCAAATGATGGGAATGAAACATTCATGGCATTATAAAGATTCTTATTGCACAGTTGATTCAAATGTTTAGAGATGTACCTCTCAAGTTTAATCCTTGTAGATGTGGCCTGAAAATTTTTTGGTGCATGGATTGCACTACTTTGCACATGATTTATTTCATTCAATGAAAAATATGAACAATGGAATAACATTGATAGTTCTGAACAACAAGCACTAAACAATCTATTTGTCTCAAATAAAGAAAAGTATGATTCATAAGATGTACTACTCATTCTATCCAACTTGAACTCAGCAAACTTGTCGCATGTTATGCTAAGGGCACAAGCATAGAATTTATTTGCAGCATGATGTCCAATGAAGTTGAATGTAAACTTGCAGCTATATGCACTATTCAAAGATTTCATAGATGATATATCAAGAACACTTTGAAGCATTTTATCAGTCTCAACAAATTCATCAAGCATGACATAGTACACACATTCAGCAGGAGATATTCTTGTGAAAAATTCAGCATGAGTAATCAATTTCACATGGTCCACATTATTGGCATGTAAAGGATCACATATATCAGTCAAAGCATAGCAATGATCTTGCATGATGGAACGATGATTATCAACTTGCAAATTCTCAGAACTCATATGAACATGTGGAGCTATCAAATCAGCACAAAGATTTTGTGTATTCTTATTTCCAATTGAAACAAATTTGTCATCACAATTGCTCATCAATTTATTTTGTAAATTCAGATCTAAATTATTTTTATTACCTTTCAGATTTGGTGATGGTGTAAATACAACAGAATGTATCTCTGAATTTCTACCTCCTTCATTGCCATGATTCAAGCTTGGGGCAGCAAAGAGTTGATTTTCTACAGTGGACACCTTCTCATGTCTCTCATGATGTGTAGTGGTGTTAAGAGCATCCATCTCTTCCTTATTTTCCTTGCACACCTGCACATTTGGAGAGACATGAGAAGGTGTCCACTGTAGAAAATCAACTCTTTGCTGCCCCAAGCTTGAATCATGGCAATGAAGGAGGTAGAAATTCAGAGATACATTCTGTTGTATTTACACCATCACCAAATCTGAAAGGTAATAAAAATAATTTAGATCTGAATTTTACAAAATAAATTGATGAGCAATTGTGATGACAAATTTGTTTCAATTGGAAATAAGAATACACAAAATCTTTGTGCTGATTTGATAGCTCCACATGTTCATATGAGTTCTGAGAATTTGCAAGTTGATAATCATCGTTCCATCATGCAAGATCATTGCTATGCTTTGACTGATATATGTGATCCTTTACATGCCAATAATGTGGACCATGTGAAATTGATTACTCATGCTGAATTTTTCACAAGAATATCTCCTGCTGAATGTGTGTACTATGTCATGCTTGATGAATTTGTTGAGACTGATAAAATGCTTCAAAGTGTTCTTGATATATCATCTATGAAATCTTTGAATAGTGCATATAGCTGCAAGTTTACATTCAACTTCATTGGACATCATGCTGCAAATAAATTCTATGCTTGTGCCCTTAGCATAACATGCGACAAGTTTGCTGAGTTCAAGTTGGATAGAATGAGTAGTACATCTTATGAATCATACTTTTCTTTATTTGAGACAAATAGATTGTTTAGTGCTTGTTGTTCAGAACTATCAATGTTATTCCATTGTTCATATTTTTCATTGAATGAAATAAATCATGTGCAAAGTAGTGCAATCCATGCACCAAAAAATTTTCAGGCCACATCTACAAGGATTAAACTTGAGAGGTACATCTCTAAACATTTGAATCAACTGTGCAATAAGAATCTTTATAATGCCATGAATGTTTCATTCCCATCATTTGATATGATTGATCTCAGTAAGATAAAATATGATAACACGAACCAAATGAGTGGTTTGAAAGAAATCTTTGTGCTTCCATCTTCAAAGCTAATTGCAGGTCTAGAAAAAATGAGAAGTCATTTCTCTCATGAGAAAAGATATAATGTGCATATGAATCTTAAAGAAGGCAGAGAACGATCTTCAATAAGTGATCATAGCAGTTGGCACAAACATCCACCCGATAGTTTGTCTAAGCTGATTTCAGGTGAACAAAAGTCGAGGACAACTTTTCTTGAAGGGAGGGAGGATGATAAGACCATCCAAGGACATCAACACTCACTCCAAATTCTAAGCATCCATTCAAGGTGAAAGCTAAATTTGATTCTAAATCCTTTTGGTTTCCACCTACAAGACTACTACTTGGTTTATATGATTATAGATTCAAACACCTTGCTGTGATGGAAAAACAAGATTGTAATAGAAACAAAGCATCTACCCCTGTTGGCCTAGCACAAGTATTGACCTTAAAAGAATCAGAGTCGAGGACGACTCCTATTCAAGAAGGGGAGGATGATGAGGACATCCCAACCAGGCAGACCTCGGCGACCTCCTCGCAGACCTCTCCGACATCGCCGACCTCCACACTGACCATGCCGAGCACAACTACTGATATGACCATGCCAGCATCGGCGATCTCACCGAACTCTCCGAGCTCACCGGTTACATCTCCGACCTCTACACCTCTGACCTCTCCGCGAAGGAAAACACAAGAGCAAAGGGGTAGAGATCTCTCTCTGGATTTGTTAGCACACAGCTGAACAAAGGGGTTTGTATTTCGATTATCAAAAGTCTCTGTTTGTTTGGAAGCAAAGGGATATATATACTAGGAACAACCCTCCTAGATGGGTGAAAACACGAAATGGAAATGAAAAGACTTAGAATGTGTAAAGGCTTCCACGAAATTGGATTCCCAAGAGTTATGGCGCGGCTGTTGGACTTCTGAGCAGTCTTCAGTAAAATGGCAATAACTCCATCTTGGGAAGTCCAAAAGACGATCCGTTTGTTGGGTGTGAAAGTAGACTCGATAAGCTTTCAAACCATGTGTAGCATGCACCACGAAACATTGTAGAGTGGTACAGTTTTGCATGGGAAGTTGAACGTCTGGCAGACTGTTGACCTTTCTGACCAGTATGCACTAAAACTGGTCGGGCGCCATAACAGTTTCTCCAAACAGGTCGGGGTTGATGTCATTGGAAACTAGACTTCAAGAGCTTTCCAACAAGTACTCATTGGCCTTCATAGCTTTTGGGAATAAAAAGTTATGACTGTTTCTTTCAGACTGTTCTGCTGGACTGGTCAAACATCTGGCATACTATTGACCTTCTGACCAGCATGCACTAAAACTGGTCGGGCTCCATAACAGTTTCTCCAAACAGGTCGGGGTTGATATAATTGGAAACTAGACTTCAAGAGCTTTCCAACAAGTTCTCATTGGCCTTCATAGCTTTTGGGAATCAAAAGTTATGACTGTTTCTTTCAGACTGTTCTGCTGGACTGGTCGGATTCGAACGTGGTTCTTCTTTGTATTCATCGCCCTGTGTGTTCTTGTCATCCTCCTTGGTAAACCTCTTGTTGAATCTTCTTAGCTCGGCTATGAGTAATTGGTCCAGTAGGGGTCTTAATTGGCGTAGAGGTCGGAGATGTAGAGGTCGGAGGCGTAGAGGTCAGAGGTGTAGAGGTCGGAGATGTAACCGGTGAGCTCGGAGAGTTCGGTGAGATCGCCGATGCTGGCATGGTCATATCAGTAGTTGTGCTCGGCATGGTCAGTGTGGAGGTCGGCGATGTCGGAGAGGTCTGCGAGGAGGTCGCCGAGGTCTGCCTGGTTGGGATGTCCTCATCATCCTCCCCTTCTTGAATAGGAGTCGTCCTCGACTCTGATTCTTTTAAGGTCAATACTTGTGCTAGGCCAACAGGGTAGATGCTTTGTTTCTATTACAATCTTGTTTTTCCATCACAGCAAGGTGTTTGAATCTATAATCATATAAACCAAGTAGTAGTCTTGTAGGTGGAAACCAAAAGGATTTAGAATCAAATTTAGCTTTCACCTTGAATGGATGCTTAGAATTTGGAGTGAGTGTTGATGTCCTTGGGATGGTCTTATCATCCTCCCTCCCTTCAAGAAAAGTTGTCCTCGACTTTTGTTCACCTGAAATCAGCTTAGACAAACTATCGGGTGGATGTTTGTGCCAACTGCTATGATCACTTATTGAAGATCGTTCTCTGCCTTCTTTAAGATTCATATGCACATTATATCTTTTCTCATGAGAGAAATGACTTCTCATTTTTTCTAGACCTGCAATTAGCTTTGAAGATGGAAGCACAAAGATTTCTTTCAAACCACTCATTTGGTTCGTGTTATCATATTTTATCTTACTGAGATCAATCATATCAAATGATGGGAATGAAACATTCATGGCATTATAAAGATTCTTATTGCACAGTTGATTCAAATGTTTAGAGATGTACCTCTCAAGTTTAATCCTTGTAGATGTGGCCTGAAAATTTTTTGGTGCATGGATTGCACTACTTTGCACATGATTTATTTCATTCAATGAAAAATATGAACAATGGAATAACATTGATAGTTCTGAACAACAAGCACTAAACAATCTATTTGTCTCAAATAAAGAAAAGTATGATTCATAAGATGTACTACTCATTCTATCCAACTTGAACTCAGCAAACTTGTCGCATGTTATGCTAAGGGCACAAGCATAGAATTTATTTGCAGCATGATGTCCAATGAAGTTGAATGTAAACTTGCAGCTATATGCACTATTCAAAGATTTCATAGATGATATATCAAGAACACTTTGAAGCATTTTATCAGTCTCAACAAATTCATCAAGCATGACATAGTACACACATTCAGCAGGAGATATTCTTGTGAAAAATTCAGCATGAGTAATCAATTTCACATGGTCCACATTATTGGCATGTAAAGGATCACATATATCAGTCAAAGCATAGCAATGATCTTGCATGATGGAACGATGATTATCAACTTGCAAATTCTCAGAACTCATATGAACATGTGGAGCTATCAAATCAGCACAAAGATTTTGTGTATTCTTATTTCCAATTGAAACAAATTTGTCATCACAATTGCTCATCAATTTATTTTGTAAATTCAGATCTAAATTATTTTTATTACCTTTCAGATTTGGTGATGGTGTAAATACAACAGAATGTATCTCTGAATTTCTACCTCCTTCATTGCCATGATTCAAGCTTGGGGCAGCAAAGAGTTGATTTTCTACAGTGGACACCTTCTCATGTCTCTCCAAATGTGCAGGTGTGCAAGGAAAATAAGGAAGAGATGGATGCTCTTAACACCACTACACATCATGAGAGACATGAGAAGGTGTCCACTGTAGAAAATCAACTCTTTGCTGCCCCAAGCTTGAATCATGGCAATGAAGGAGGTAGAAATTCAGAGATACATTCTGTTGTATTTACACCATCACCAAATCTGAAAGGTAATAAAAATAATTTAGATCTGAATTTACAAAATAAATTGATGAGCAATTGTGATGACAAATTGTTTCAATTGGAAATAAGAATACACAAAATCTTTGTGCTGATTTGATAGCTCCACATGTTCATATGAGTTCTGAGAATTTGCAAGTTGATAATCATCGTTCCATCATGCAAGATCATTGCTATGCTTTGACTGATATATGTGATCCTTTACATGCCAATAATGTGGACCATGTGAAATTGATTACTCATGCTGAATTTTTCACAAGAATATCTCCTGCTGAATGTGTGTACTATGTCATGCTTGATGAATTTGTTGAGACTGATAAAATGCTTCAAAGTGTTCTTGATATATCATCTATGAAATCTTTGAATAGTGCATATAGCTGCAAGTTTACATTCAACTTCATTGGACATCATGCTGCAAATAAATTCTATGCTTGTGCCCTTAGCATAACATGCGACAAGTTTGCTGAGTTCAAGTTGGATAGAATGAGTAGTACATCTTATGAATCATACTTTTCTTTATTTGAGACAAATAGATTGTTTAGTGCTTGTTGTTCAGAACTATCAATGTTATTCCATTGTTCATATTTTTCATTGAATGAAATAAATCATGTGCAAAGTAGTGCAATCCATGCACCAAAAAATTTTCAGGCCACATCTACAAGGATTAAACTTGAGAGGTACATCTCTAAACATTTGAATCAACTGTGCAATAAGAATCTTTATAATGCCATGAATGTTTCATTCCCATCATTTGATATGATTGATCTCAGTAAGATAAAATATGATAACACGAACCAAATGAGTGGTTTGAAAGAAATCTTTGTGCTTCCATCTTCAAAGCTAATTGCAGGTCTAGAAAAAATGAGAAGTCATTTCTCTCATGAGAAAAGATATAATGTGCATATGAATCTTAAAGAAGGCAGAGAACGATCTTCAATAAGTGATCATAGCAGTTGGCACAAACATCCACCCGATAGTTTGTCTAAGCTGATTTCAGGTGAACAAAAGTCGAGGACAACTTTTCTTGAAGGGAGGGAGGATGATAAGACCATCCCAAGGACATCAACACTCACTCCAAATTCTAAGCATCCATTCAAGGTGAAAGCTAAATTTGATTCTAAATCCTTTTGGTTTCCACCTACAAGACTACTACTTGGTTTATATGATTATAGATTCAAACACCTTGCTGTGATGGAAAAAACAAGATTGTAATAGAAACAAAGCATCTACCCCTGTTGGCCTAGCACAAGTATTGACCTTAAAAGAATCAGAGTCGAGGACGACTCCTATTCAAGAAGGGGAGGATGATGAGGACATCCCAACCAGGCAGACCTCGGCGACCTCCTCGCAGACCTCTCCGACATCGCCGACCTCCACACTGACCATGCCGAGCACAACTACTGATATGACCATGCCAGCATCGGCGATCTCACCGAACTCTCCGAGCTCACCGGTTACATCTCCGACCTCTACACCTCTGACCTCTACGCCTCCGACCTCTACATCTCCGACCTCTACGCCAATTAAGACCCCTACTGGACCAATTACTCATAGCCGAGCTAAGAAGATTCAACAAGAGGTTTACCAAGGAGGATGACAAGAACACACAGGGCGATGAATACAAAGAAGAACCACGTTCGAATCCGACCAGTCCAGCAGAACAGTCTGAAAGAAACAGTCATAACTTTTGATTCCCAAAAGCTATGAAGGCCAATGAGAACTTGTTGGAAAGCTCTTGAAGTCTAGTTTCCAATTATATCAACCCCGACCTGTTTGGAGAAACTGTTATGGAGCCCGACCAGTTTTAGTGCATGCTGGTCAGAAGGTCAATAGTATGCCAGATGTTTGACCAGTCCAGCAGAACAGTCTGAAAGAAACAGTCATAACTTTTTATTCCCAAAAGCTATGAAGGCCAATGAGTACTTGTTGGAAAGCTCTTGAAGTCTAGTTTCCAATGACATCAACCCCGACCTGTTTGGAGAAACTGTTATGGCGCCCGACCAGTTTTAGTGCATACTGGTCAGAAAGGTCAACAGTCTGCCAGACGTTCAACTTCCCATGCAAAACTGTACCACTCTACAATGTTTCGTGGTGCATGCTACACATGGTTGAAAGCTTATCGAGTCTACTTTCACACCCAACAAACGGATCGTCTTTTGGACTTCCCAAGATGGAGTTATTGCCATTTTACTGAAGACTGCTCAGAAGTCCAACAGCCGCGCCATAACTCTTGGGAATCCAATTTCGTGGAAGCCTTTACACATTCTAAGTCTTTTCATTTCCATTTCGTGTTTTCACCCATCTAGGAGGGTTGTTCCTAGTATATATATCCC
>JAHUYU010000555.1:0-19994 GCA_030439765.1 Tripidium arundinaceum | reverse complement strand
ATGCGATGGTTCCGGGTGAAGGTCCTGCTTGATGCCCTGGTTGACAAGATCCATTGGTGACTTCAAACCATCCTTCGTCTTTCCCTTGACGTCTAGCAGGACGCCGATCATGCTTTCGAAGACATTCTTCTCCAGGTGCATGCAGTTGATGGCATGGGGTATATCCAGCTCCTTCCAGTACGACAGGTACTTGAAGAAACACGACTTCTTCTTGAAAGGAACAGCGACAGATGGTTCCTCCATCCTATCCCGCTTTCTCTTCCTTGTCGTGGTCCCCTCTTTCTCCTTTTTCTTCTTTCCGAACTCGACCTCAATGTCCTTCACCATGCCAAACACTTTTCCCCATACCTCGTCTGTGCCGGTTCAGCAGGCTGCGGCTCGTCCTTGTTGTCGAAGTACTTATCCGTCACAGCTGATCGGTACCTATGCCCTCTGACGAGGAATCGTTTGTGCCTCATATACACCATCTTGTTGGATCCCTTAAGGTAAGCGTAGCAGGGACCGTCGATGCAAATTACGCAGCCGCTCTTCCCTTTGATCTGCCCCGATAGTGAAAAAAAGACTAGGGTAATCAGTGATGGTGACAAAGATGATGGCTTTTAGAGTGAACTTCTCCTTAGGGACGCATCCATTGTCTCAACCCCTTTGTCCCATTGTATCTTCATGTCGTCCATGAGCGGCTCCAGGAACACATCTATATCATTGCCGGACTGCTTCGGTCCTGAAATAAGCATGGTCAGCAGAAGATACCTGCGCTTCTGACATAACCAGGGAGGTAGGTTGTATATGGTGACGATGGTCGGCCAAGTGCTATGCGAGCTACTGAGGTCACCGAACAGATTCATCCCGTCGGTACTCAGCGCGAACCTGATGTTCCTCGCCTCTTTGCCAAACTTCAGGAACGTGGCGTTGAAATGGTTCCACTGCCGGCTATTAGAAGGGTGTTGCAGCTTGCCATCGTCCTTCACGCGATCACCAAATGCATGCCAGGACATCAGCTGGGCATCCTCGGGGTTCCCGAATATACAACGCAGGCGATCGATCACGGGCAGGTACCACATCGACAGGGTAGGACTTCTCCTTTGCGTGTAACCCACTTCTTCTTCCTCCTCATGAGACGAGATCTGCTTCACACTACTCTTCTTGGCCTCTTTCTTCTCCGGCCCACCCGAGGCTCCTTCGTCGTTCGCATTTGCGCGACAACCGGCATTCCTCTTGTATCGACCCGCGCCGCAGTGCGAACAGCTCTCCAAGCTCTCATACTAGCCCCGATATAGGATACAGTGGTTAGGGCAGGCGTCGAACTTTTTAAGATTCATCGCCACTGGCCGAATCAGCTTCTTTGCCCAGTAGGTACTGGCAGGCACCTTGTTATCCTTTGGGAGCACGGAACCAAGGATATGTAACAGCTCATTGAAGCTAGTGTCAGACCAGCCAAAACAAGCCTTCAGCATCAGCATCTGGAGGTCAAAACACAGGGCAGTCCGCTGCTTCGGACAGTCCTTATAGAGCGGATCAATTGCCACCTACTTCGTCTCTCTGAAATTCTCCAGCCACATCGGGCTCCCAAATAGAATGTCGTCGTGGTCGAGGCGGTTAGCTATTTCCTCAAAAGCTCCAAATCCTCGGGCTCCCTCATAGTAGCCGCCTCACCATCCCCATCGCCGCCCCTGCCGCCGTCGGCCATGTCTTGGAGTAAATCCTCCATCGTGATGTAATCAAGATGATCAGCATTGTCGCCAACAACGCCATGCCCACCGGCTACTGCTGATGATGATGAGGCAGGTTGTCCTCCATGGTCTGCATTCACCGTCGTAGACGACGACGAGTTCCCTCCAGATGCACCGCCACTCGCATCTACTTTTTCGCCATGAAAAATCCAGACTGTGTAATCTGGAACAAAACCAAATCTGACCAAGTGAGATTGCACTACGCCGCCTTCATGGGCTTTCTTGTTCTTACAGTGAGAACACGGACATATGGTTATCGACCGCTTCAGACTCTCACGATGTTTTTTCGCGGTGGCAACAAACTTTTTCACCTGAACCAGGTACGCCGTTTCTAACCTCGATGTTCGGTACATCCATTCTGACCTGTCCATGCCAACAAACCTTGCAAACGCAGCGAAAAAGACATAAGCAAAGCAGTATTAACAAGAAATAGCAGCAGATGAAGACTTAGATCTTTTTTTCTCTCCTCCATGAAAAACTAGATCTAGATCTAGAGCACCCAAATGTAGAAAAAAAGAGGAGAATAAGGATGGGGGAGCGTGTAGCAACCTCCAGCGGTGTCCACCTTCAAAATCCAAGGTCAAAACTTCTCCCCCTAAAAAATGGTTAATTTTCAGGGTTTTGGAGCTCAAAACCCATCGAAAATAGAGGAGAAGCCGTGAGGAAGACGATGGAGATGGCTAAGCGCTGCATGTATAGCCACATGATTAACGGAGGCGGGCATTGTAAGGGTGACCGCCTCCGTTAATCCAAGATTAACCAAGGCGGCACCTCCGTTAAATGATTAACCAAGACGAGTGTCATAAGGCGTCTGCCTCGGTTAATGCAAGATTAATCGAGGCGGTTGGCTTACGGTGTCCGCCTCGGTTAATCTATTAACGAAACCGTCTCCGTTAATCGTGGATTAATCGAGGCGGGTGTCTTATGCGGCCCGTCTCTGTTAATGATTAACCAAGGCGGTCGCTGGGCCAGCAGTCCTGCCACCGATTAATGGAGGTGGCCGCTCGGCCCGCCCGCCTTGGTTAATAAAAATCCACCACCTCACAAAATTAATCCTGTAGCAATGGAAGGTGTGATTATTGTTAATGGCCAGTAATACCGCCTACCCGGATCACAGCTAGCTTGTCCAGATTTACTGCAATTGCATGGACGAAAACGAAGCGGCCAAGTGCCAACTAAATCCTGGCTACTGACACAAACCGATGGCCAGCTGACGCGCCTTGCGCTGCTCTTTCTGGTAAGGTCGATACAACCAAAAAGTTAGGTACTAAGTACTAGCAGTAGCAGCAGCCAAGCAGCTACAGCATTCTCTTTCTTGGAATCTATTTAGTGCTGTCTGGTAGATAATTTTTACGGCTGATTATGTCTGTTTTAATAGTGTTATGTGAGAGAGTAATAAGTTACAGTACGGCTAATAAGCCGCCAAAAAGCTGAAGAAGGAGGTGTTTGTCTATTGCACTGCATTAGAGCCATCAGCCGATCCCCATCCATGACCGGAGGAAAGAAGTAGCAAGAGACTTGTTTCAACAAAAAAGAGGCATGTGCGATACATGCACTCTGTACATGCGCGCCGACAAAAGAATCGCACGTCCATGTGGGGCACCCGCATCGATCCCCTGCTGCCTCTGCCTCCATCCTCTAGTGCTGCTAGTAGCACTGATAACCGAACATCACCAACAAGTACTAGTGCAGTGTATGATGTGATGCACAGTTGGTAGCACACACAGGCACAGCGATCGCATCCTCTGCAGTCTTTGCCCATTTTGCAAGTCAGTGTTTCCAAAGAACAGGGCCTAGCTAGAGCCTCTTGGAGGCATCACGATCTACGGTGTAGCTGCCAAGACTTTGAGTACAACGGATCCGCATATGGACTTGCAAACTTGTGGAGCAAATTGCTGGGCAGGGGAGGAATTGATGAATTGAATTGGAGAAGATGTGAGAGAATCTCCAGTGTCAATACATTCCATTAATTGGCCAGGGGCACATAATCTCTCAGTGGTCAAATGCAATGTACCTTCGATTTTGCATTGCCAAAATATTCCACGCACACAATTAATTATGTGTTGCTTAATTTTTCCACCAATAAATTGTCTAATGTGTAAGCCTGTAACTCCTACAGGCTACAGGCAAGCCTATGCGCAAGAATTCAAGAATTACCGAGTAGTACGCCCAAATCCTATTGATCTCCGTATTCAATCCGGCCTGTTATGCAAATGCAAATTTCTCTCTGTTCCATTGACATTCATTTACAGACAGGCTACGGCATTTCCTTGGAGCAGTTATTTTCTGTTTATCTTGTGGATCTTCAGTTTTACAAGTGTCTTGAACGCCCTTAATTTTGTAAAGCCTGGCCCTGTGCTGTGTGTATTTAAAGTGCTGTGCTTAAGCAACTTTCTTTCTCACCTCCGATCCCACTCGTCGTCCCTTCCTTCCTCTCTCGCTCTCCCTTGCTAGGTGGTGGAGAGGAGCGATGCTTGTCACCTACTCCTTTTAAGTTCCCCACTCCCCCCCTCTCACACTTCTTCCGCCTCTTTTTCCATCAGATTATTGTTATGTTATCCTTGAGTGAGTGAGGCCCAAAGGCAGCACAGAACAAGCAAAGGGAGAAAGCAAGGGAGCCAGAGGGCAAAGCAAGCAAGCAGCTAGCTGCTTGCTCCTCCACCATTGCAGCGTTTGCTCTGCGCTGGCCGTCTGCCTTCGGTGCAGGAATTCCTTGCTTGTTGCTTGGTGATGGACAGGCACACCTGCAAGCTCTGCTTCCGGCGGTTCCACAATGGCCGCGCGCTGGGCGGCCACATGCGCTCCCATGTCATGGCCGCGTCGGCTGCCGCGTACTCGCCGCTGTCGCGGCAGAAATCGCCGCCGCTCTCCCTGGCGTCTACCTCGTCGACAGAGATGGATGACGAGCCGGCGCAGCAGGAGCCACCGACGCCGTGCGTTGTACGCGAAGGCACCAAGAAAGGGTTCCACTCCCCTGGATTCTCCGGCGGTAGGGCGGCCCGCGGCGAGTCGTCGGTCGTGCAGGACGGGGAGAGCGACACGGAGTCGTCCCCGCGGTTCGCCGTGAGCCGGCGCCGCTCGAAGCGGGCGCGCCGGCGCGCGCCGCCACCGGCGGCGGCGGCGTCCGATCCCGAGCAGGAGCAGCCAGCGAGCAGCGTCTCCGACGCGACGCCGGTGGAGGACGTGGCCATGTCCCTCGTGATGCTGTCTCGGGACTCATGGACGCGGTCCAGATCCGGCTGGGGCCCGGCGAGCTCGGAGGCCGAGCAGAACAACGACGACGACGGCGTCCGCGCGGACGATGCCGATCACGAGGACGACGTCGCGCGTCCGCGCGGCAGGCACCAGTGCGGCGTGTGCAGGAAGGTGTTCCGGTCGTACCAGGCGCTCGGAGGCCACCGCGCCAGCATCAAGAAAGGCAAGGGCGGGTGCGTGCCGGTGCCGCCTCCCGCCGCGCCGTCGTCCAAGGCTCAGCGCGCCGAGAATGGCCCGGCAGTCCACGAGTGCCCGTTCTGCTTCCGCGTGTTCGAGTCCGGACAGGCCCTGGGCGGCCACAAGCGCGCGCACATGCCGTACGCCGCCGCCGCCACCGGCGCGCCTGCCCCGCCGACCCCGTCCCCATGGACGCCAGCGAAATGCGGCGACAGCTCCGGGTCCTTCGACCTCAACGTGCCGGCCGCGACGGACGACGACTTCGAGCTCTCCGCCGTGTACGACACCGAGTTCGGCGGCGCCAGACAGTGAGACCGCCTGCTGATCCGATCGATACCTACTACGACTACGACGACGACGCCAACTTCAGACCGGCTGATGCTCTTGCGCAGCTGCTGCGGTAAGGGCGTGGGTTCCATTCCATGCAAGAACCAGATGGAGAACAACAGTTGAGGTCGAAGGACCCGGAGCTGTCGCCGCATTTCGCTGGCGTCCATGGGGACGGGGTCGGCGGGGCAGGCGCGCCGGTGGCGGCGGCGGCGTACGGCATGTGCGCGCGCTTGTGGCCGCCCAGGGCCTGTCCGGACTCGAACACGCGGAAGCAGAACGGGCACTCGTGGACTGCCGGGCCATTCTCGGCGCGCTGAGCCTTGGACGACGGCGCGGCGGGAGGCGGCACCGGCACGCACCCGCCCTTGCCTTTCTTGATGCTGGCGCGGTGGCCTCCGAGCGCCTGGTACGACCGGAACACCTTCCTGCACACGCCGCACTGGTGCCTGCCGCGCGGACGCGCGACGTCGTCCTCGTGATCGGCATCGTCCGCGCGGACGCCGTCGTCGTCGTTGTTCTGCTCGGCCTCCGAGCTCGCCGGGCCCCAGCCGGATCTGGACCGCGTCCATGAGTCCCGAGACAGCATCACGAGGGACATGGCCACGTCCTCCACCGGCGTCGCGTCGGAGACGCTGCTCGCTGGCTGCTCCTGCTCGGGATCGGACGCCGCCGCCGCCGGTGGCGGCGCGCGCCGGCGCGCCCGCTTCGAGCGGCGCCGGCTCACGGCGAACCGCGGGGACGACTCCGTGTCGCTCTCCCCGTCCTGCACGACCGACGACTCGCCGCGGGCCGCCCTACCGCCGGAGAATCCAGGGGAGTGGAACCCTTTCTTGGTGCCTTCGCGTACAACGCACGGCGTCGGTGGCTCCTGCTGCGCCGGCTCGTCATCCATCTCTGTCGACGAGGTAGACGCCAGGGAGAGCGGCGGCGATTTCTGCCGCGACAGCGGCGAGTACGCGGCAGCCGACGCGGCCATGACATGGGAGCGCATGTGGCCGCCCAGCGCGCGGCCATTGTGGAACCGCCGGAAGCAGAGCTTGCAGGTGTGCCTGTCCATCACCAAGCAACAAGCAAGGAATTCCTGCACCGAAGGCAGACGGCCAGCGCAGAGCAAACGCTGCAATGGTGGAGGAGCAAGCAGCTAGCTGCTTGCTTGCTTTGCCCTCTGGCTCCCTTGCTTTCTCCCTTTGCTTGTTCTGTGCTGCCTTTGGGCCTCACTCACTCAAGGATAACATAACAATAATCTGATGGAAAAAGAGGCGGAAGAAGTGTGAGAGGGGGGGAGTGGGGAACTTAAAAGGAGTAGGTGACAAGCATCGCTCCTCTCCACCACCTAGCAAGGGAGAGCGAGAGAGGAAGGAAGGGACGACGAGTGGGATCGGAGGTGAGAAAGAAAGTTGCTTAAGCACAGCACTTTAAATACACACAGCACAGGGCCAGGCTTTACAAAATTAAGGGCGTTCAAGACACTTGTAAAACTGAAGATCCACAAGATAAACAGAAAATAACTGCTCCAAGGAAATGCCGTAGCCTGTCTGTAAATGAATGTCAATGGAACAGAGAGAAATTTGCATTTGCATAACAGGCCGGATTGAATACGGAGATCAATAGGATTTGGGCGTACTACTCGGTAATTCTTGAATTCTTGCGCATAGGCTTGCCTGTAGCCTGTAGGAGTTACAGGCTTACACATTAGACAATTTATTGGTGGAAAAATTAAGCAACACATAATTAATTGTGTGCGTGGAATATTTTGGCAATGCAAAATCGAAGGTACATTGCATTTGACCACTGAGAGATTATGTGCCCCTGGCCAATTAATGGAATGTATTGACACTGGAGATTCTCTCACATCTTCTCCAATTCAATTCATCAATTCCTCCCCTGCCCAGCAATTTGCTCCACAAGTTTGCAAGTCCATATGCGGATCCGTTGTACTCAAAGTCTTGGCAGCTACACCGTAGATCGTGATGCCTCCAAGAGGCTCTAGCTAGGCCCTGTTCTTTGGAAACACTGACTTGCAAAATGGGCAAAGACTGCAGAGGATGCGATCGCTGTGCCTGTGTGTGCTACCAACTGTGCATCACATCATACACTGCACTAGTACTTGTTGGTGATGTTCGGTTATCAGTGCTACTAGCAGCACTAGAGGATGGAGGCAGAGGCAGCAGGGGATCGATGCGGGTGCCCCACATGGACGTGCGATTCTTTTGTCGGCGCGCATGTACAGAGTGCATGTATCGCACATGCCTCTTTTTTGTTGAAACAAGTCTCTTGCTACTTCTTTCCTCCGGTCATGGATGGGGATCGGCTGATGGCTCTAATGCAGTGCAATAGACAAACACCTCCTTCTTCAGCTTTTTGGCGGCTTATTAGCCGTACTGTAACTTATTACTCTCTCACATAACACTATTAAAACAGACATAATCAGCCGTAAAAATTATCTACCAGACAGCACTAAATAGATTCCAAGAAAGAGAATGCTGTAGCTGCTTGGCTGCTGCTACTGCTAGTACTTAGTACCTAACTTTTTGGTTGTATCGACCTTACCAGAAAGAGCAGCGCAAGGCGCGTCAGCTGGCCATCGGTTTGTGTCAGTAGCCAGGATTTAGTTGGCACTTGGCCGCTTCGTTTTCGTCCATGCAATTGCAGTAAATCTGGACAAGCTAGCTGTGATCCGGGTAGGCGGTATTACTGGCCATTAACAATAATCACACCTTCCATTGCTACAGGATTAATTTTGTGAGGTGGTGGATTTTTATTAACCAAGGCGGGCGGGCCGAGCGGCCACCTCCATTAATCGGTGGCAGGACTGCTGGCCCAGCGACCGCCTTGGTTAATCATTAACAGAGACGGGCCGCATAAGACACCCGCCTCGATTAATCCACGATTAACGGAGACGGTTTCGTTAATAGATTAACCGAGGCGGACACCGTAAGCCAACCGCCTCGATTAATCTTGCATTAACCGAGGCAGACGCCTTATGACACTCGTCTTGGTTAATCATTTAACGGAGGTGCCGCCTTGGTTAATCTTGGATTAACGGAGGCGGTCACCCTTACAATGCCCGCCTCCGTTAATCATGTGGCTATACATGCAGCGCTTAGCCATCTCCATCGTCTTCCTCACGGCTTCTCCTCTATTTTCGATGGGTTTTGAGCTCCAAAACCCTGAAAATTAACCATTTTTTAGGGGGAGAAGTTTTGACCTTGGATTTTGAAGGTGGACACCGCTGGAGGTTGCTACACGCTCCCCCATCCTTATTCTCCTCTTTTTTTCTACATTTGGGTGCTCTAGATCTAGATCTAGTTTTTCATGGAGGAGAGAAAAAAAGATCTAAGTCTTCATCTGCTGCTATTTCTTGTTAATACTGCTTTGCTTATGTCTTTTTCGCTGCGTTTGCAAGGTTTGTTGGCATGGACAGGTCAGAATGGATGTACCGAACATCGAGGTTAGAAACGGCGTACCTGGTTCAGGTGAAAAAGTTTGTTGCCACCGCGAAAAAACATCGTGAGAGTCTGAAGCGGTCGATAACCATATGTCCGTGTTCTCACTGTAAGAACAAGAAAGCCCATGAAGGCGGCGTAGTGCAATCTCACTTGGTCAGATTTGGTTTTGTTCCAGATTACACAGTCTGGATTTTTCATGGCGAAAAAGTAGATGCGAGTGGCGGTGCATCTGGAGGGAACTCGTCGTCGTCTACGACGGTGAATGCAGACCATGGAGGACAACCTGCCTCATCATCATCAGCAGTAGCCGGTGGGCATGGCGTTGTTGGCGACAATGCTGATCATCTTGATTACATCACGATGGAGGATTTACTCCAAGACATGGCCGACGGCGGCAGGGGCGGCGATGGGGATGGTGAGGCGGCTACTATGAGGGAGCCCGAGGATTTGGAGCTTTTTGAGGAAATAGCTAACCGCCTCGACCACGACGACATTCTATTTGGGAGCCCGATGTGGCTGGAGAATTTCAGAGAGACGAAGTAGGTGGCAATTGATCCGCTCTATAAGGACTGTCCGAAGCAGCGGACTGCCCTGTGTTTTGACCTCCAGATGCTGATGCTGAAGGCTTGTTTTGGCTGGTCTGACACTAGCTTCAATGAGCTGTTACATATCCTTGGTTCCGTGCTCCCAAAGGATAACAAGGTGCCTGCCAGTACCTACTGGGCAAAGAAGCTGATTCGGCCAGTGGCGATGAATCTTAAAAAGTTCGACGCCTGCCCTAACCACTGTATCCTATATCGGGGCTAGTATGAGAGCTTGGAGAGCTGTTCGCACTGCGGCGCGGGTCGATACAAGAGGAATGCCGGTTGTCGCGCAAATGCGAACGACGAAGGAGCCTCGGGTGGGCCGGAGAAGAAAGAGGCCAAGAAGAGTAGTGTGAAGCAGATCTCGTCTCATGAGGAGGAAGAAGAAGTGGGTTACACGCAAAGGAGAAGTCCTACCCTGTCGATGTGGTACCTGCCCGTGATCGATCGCCTGCGTTGTATATTCGGGAACCCCGAGGATGCCCAGCTGATGTCCTGGCATGCATTTGGTGATCGCGTGAAGGACGATGGCAAGCTGCAACACCCTTCTAATAGCCGGCAGTGGAACCATTTCAACGCCACGTTCCTGAAGTTTGGCAAAGAGGCGAGGAACATCAGGTTCGCGCTGAGTACCGACGGGATGAATCTGTTCGGTGACCTCAGTAGCTCGCATAGCACTTGGCCGACCATCGTCACCATATACAACCTACCTCCCTGGTTATGTCAGAAGCGCAGGTATCTTCTGCTGACCATGCTTATTTCAGGACCGAAGCAGTCCGGCAATGATATAGATGTGTTCCTGGAGCCGCTCATGGACGACATGAAGATACAATGGGACAAAGGGGGTTGAGACAATGGATGCGTCCCCTAAGGAAGAAGTTCACTCTAAAAGCCATCATCTTTGTCACCATCACTGATTACCCTAGTCTTTTTTTCACTATCGGGGCAGATCAAAGGGAAGAGCGGCTGCGTAATTTGCATCGACGGTCCCTGCTACGCTTACCTTAAGGGATCCAACAAGATGGTGTATATGAGGCACAAACGATTCCTCGTCAGAGGGCATAGGTACCGATCAGCTGTGACGGATAAGTACTTCGACAACAAGGACGAGCCGCAGCCTGCTGAACCGGCACAGACGAGGTATGGGGAAAAGTGTTTGGCATGGTGAAGGACATTGAGGTCGAGTTCGGAAAGAAGAAAAAGGAGAAAGAGGGGACCACGACAAGGAAGAGAAAGCGGGATAGGATGGAGGAACCATCTGTCGCTGTTCCTTTCAAGAAGAAGTCGTGTTTTCTTCAAGTACCTGTCGTACTGGAAGGAGCTGGATATACCCCATGCCATCAACTGCATGCACCTGGAGAAGAATGTCTTCGAAAGCATGATCGGCGTCCTGCTAGACGTCAAGGGAAAGACGAAGGATGGTTTGAAGTCACCAATGGATCTTGTCAACCAGGGCATCAAGCAGGACCTTCACCCGGAACCATCGCAGAACGAGAAAGTTGACCTCCTAGGCATGAGTTACAACCTGACGAAAAACGAGAAGTGGGCTGTGTGCCAGTGGCTTAGGGGTGTCAAGGTGCTGTCTGGTTTCTCTTCCAACATCAAGAGCCTGATCTCGATGAAAGACCTCGCAATGACCAACTACAACTCACATGACTTCCATGTCATGCTGACAGTGTTCTTTCCAATTGTGATCAGGGCTATCGGTCCAGAGTACGTGAAGATTGTCATCACACGGATGTCCTACTTTTTTAACCACATCACCCAGAAGGTCATTGATGAAGCTAACCTGCCTGGCCTGAAAGCTTTCATCATGGAGACTCTTTGCCAGCTCGAGATGTACTTTCCCACTGTCTTTTTCTGATATTATGCCACACCTGATGATGCACATGGTTGACCAGATACAGGAACTGGGCCTCGTGTACCTACACTAGATGTGGACGTACGAGCGGTTCATGTCGACCCTCAACAGATACGTCCTTAACCATGCTCACCTGGAGGGCTCTACGATCGAGGCATACACAATCGAGGAGGCCGTGAACTGCTGCACCAAATACGTTCGAGATTGGAAGGGCGATTGGGTTACTCATCCCTCAGCATGAGGCAGAACCTTGGGAATGGGGTGCACGGGGAGGAAAGTACGCACATATGTAGAGTACGAAACGGTGCAACAAGCTCATCATAGCGTACCTTCATCAATTAGTGGTCATGGAACCCTACGTTGAGAAGCACCTGGACGAGATCCGTGCCGCTCATGATGGAGATCGCATGGAGGCATGGGTCCAGAAACAACACCAGATGAGTTTCACAGCGTGGATCAAAGAGGGCATGGGTCCAGAAACAGCACCAGATGAGACGTACCCCATAGAGAATTCGATGATGATGAGACTGCTGCGAGGCTTGCGTCCGGCCCGTCCACCCAAATCACCTTGTGGCAAGGGTATGACATCAATGGATACATGTTCCACACAAAAGAGAAAGACAAGAAGAGCGCGTCACAGAACAGCGGTGTTCGATATGAGGGCATCGACGAGTCGACGGGGCAGAGCAGGACACACTATGGGCAGGTTGAAGAGATATGGAGACTTGACTATGGCGGTGACCTGCAGATACCCATCTTCCGGTGCCAGTGGTCAAGCCGAAGGGGGTTGTCGTGGACGAGTATGGGCTAACCACCATGGAGCTCCCAGTGTCGGCTACAAGATGATCAGTGGGTACTAGCAAGCCGCGTCGCGCAAGTAGCTTACTATGCGATGCCCAAGGACAACAAGAGGCACGTGCTTGTGTCAGGAAAGCAGAGGATCATGGGAGCTAATGGGGTCTAGAGTCTCCATGATGAAAGCTTTCAGGCCAGGCAGGTTAGCTTCATCAATGACCTTCTGGGTGATGTGGTTTAAAAAAGTAGGACATCCGTGTGATGACAATCTTCACGTACTCTGGACCGATAGCCCTGATCACAATTGGAAAGAACACTGTCAGCATGACATGGAAAGTCATGTGAGTTGTAGTTGGTCATTGCGAGGTCTTTCATCGAGATCAGGCTCTTGATGTTGGAAGAGAAACCAGACAGCACCTTGACACCCCTAAGCCACTGGCACACAGCCCACTTCTCGTTTTTCGTCAGGTTGTAACTCATGCCTAGGAGGTCAACTTTCTCGTTCTGCGATGGTTCCGGGTGAAGGTCCTGCTTGATGCCCTGGTTGACAAGATCCATTGGTGACTTCAAACCATCCTTCGTCTTTCCCTTGACGTCTAGCAGGACGCCGATCATGCTTTCGAAGACATTCTTCTCCAGGTGCATGCAGTTGATGGCATGGGGTATATCCAGCTCCTTCCAGTACGACAGGTACTTGAAGAAACACGACTTCTTCTTGAAAGGAACAGCGACAGATGGTTCCTCCATCCTATCCGCTTTCTCTTCCTTGTCGTGGTCCCCTCTTGCTACTTCTTTCCTCCGGTCATGGATGGGGATCGGCTGATGGCTCTAATGCAGTGCAATAGACAAACACCTCCTTCTTCAGCTTTTTGGCGGCTTATTAGCCGTACTGTAACTTATTACTCTCTCACATAACACTATTAAAACAGACATAATCAGCCGTAAAAATTATCTACCAGACAGCACTAAATAGATTCCAAGAAAGAGAATGCTGTAGCTGCTTGGCTGCTGCTACTGCTAGTACTTAGTACCTAACTTTTTGGTTGTATCGACCTTACCAGAAAGAGCAGCGCAAGGCGCGTCAGCTGGCCATCGGTTTGTGTCAGTAGCCAGGATTTAGTTGGCACTTGGCCGCTTCGTTTTCGTCCATGCAATTGCAGTAAATCTGGACAAGCTAGCTGTGATCCGGGTAGGCGGTATTACTGGCCATTAACAATAATCACACCTTCCATTGCTACAGGATTAATTTTGTGAGGTGGTGGATTTTTATTAACCAAGGCGGGCGGGCCGAGCGGCCACCTCCATTAATCGGTGGCAGGACTGCTGGCCCAGCGACCGCCTTGGTTAATCATTAACAGAGACGGGCCGCATAAGACACCCGCCTCGATTAATCCACGATTAACGGAGACGGTTTCGTTAATAGATTAACCGAGGCGGACACCGTAAGCCAACCGCCTCGATTAATCTTGCATTAACCGAGGCAGACGCCTTATGACACTCGTCTTGGTTAATCATTTAACGGAGGTGCCGCCTTGGTTAATCTTGGATTAACGGAGGCGGTCACCCTTACAATGCCCGCCTCCGTTAATCATGTGGCTATACATGCAGCGCTTAGCCATCTCCATCGTCTTCCTCACGGCTTCTCCTCTATTTTCGATGGGTTTTGAGCTCCAAAACCCTGAAAATTAACCATTTTTTAGGGGGAGAAGTTTTGACCTTGGATTTTGAAGGTGGACACCGCTGGAGGTTGCTACACGCTCCCCCCATCCTTATTCTCCTCTTTTTTTCTACATTTGGGTGCTCTAGATCTAGATCTAGTTTTTCATGGAGGAGAGAAAAAAAAGATCTAAGTCTTCATCTGCTGCTATTTCTTGTTAATACTGCTTTGCTTATGTCTTTTTTCGCTGCGTTTGCAAGGTTTGTTGGCATGGACAGGTCAGAATGGATGTACCGAACATCGAGGTTAGAAACGGCGTACCTGGTTCAGGTGAAAAAGTTTGTTGCCACCGCGAAAAAAACATCGTGAGAGTCTGAAGCGGTCGATAACCATATGTCCGTGTTCTCACTGTAAGAACAAGAAAGCCCATGAAGGCGGCGTAGTGCAATCTCACTTGGTCAGATTTGGTTTTGTTCCAGATTACACAGTCTGGATTTTTCATGGCGAAAAAGTAGATGCGAGTGGCGGTGCATCTGGAGGGAACTCGTCGTCGTCTACGACGGTGAATGCAGACCATGGAGGACAACCTGCCTCATCATCATCAGCAGTAGCCGGTGGGCATGGCGTTGTTGGCGACAATGCTGATCATCTTGATTACATCACGATGGAGGATTTACTCCAAGACATGGCCGACGGCGGCAGGGGCGGCGATGGGGATGGTGAGGCGGCTACTATGAGGGAGCCCGAGGATTTGGAGCTTTTTGAGGAAATAGCTAACCGCCTCGACCACGACGACATTCTATTTGGGAGCCCGATGTGGCTGGAGAATTTCAGAGAGACGAAGTAGGTGGCAATTGATCCGCTCTATAAGGACTGTCCGAAGCAGCGGACTGCCCTGTGTTTTGACCTCCAGATGCTGATGCTGAAGGCTTGTTTTGGCTGGTCTGACACTAGCTTCAATGAGCTGTTACATATCCTTGGTTCCGTGCTCCCAAAGGATAACAAGGTGCCTGCCAGTACCTACTGGGCAAAGAAGCTGATTCGGCCAGTGGCGATGAATCTTAAAAAGTTCGACGCCTGCCCTAACCACTGTATCCTATATCGGGGCTAGTATGAGAGCTTGGAGAGCTGTTCGCACTGCGGCGCGGGTCGATACAAGAGGAATGCCGGTTGTCGCGCAAATGCGAACGACGAAGGAGCCTCGGGTGGGCCGGAGAAGAAAGAGGCCAAGAAGAGTAGTGTGAAGCAGATCTCGTCTCATGAGGAGGAAGAAGAAGTGGGTTACACGCAAAGGAGAAGTCCTACCCTGTCGATGTGGTACCTGCCCGTGATCGATCGCCTGCGTTGTATATTCGGGAACCCCGAGGATGCCCAGCTGATGTCCTGGCATGCATTTGGTGATCGCGTGAAGGACGATGGCAAGCTGCAACACCCTTCTAATAGCCGGCAGTGGAACCATTTCAACGCCACGTTCCTGAAGTTTGGCAAAGAGGCGAGGAACATCAGGTTCGCGCTGAGTACCGACGGGATGAATCTGTTCGGTGACCTCAGTAGCTCGCATAGCACTTGGCCGACCATCGTCACCATATACAACCTACCTCCCTGGTTATGTCAGAAGCGCAGGTATCTTCTGCTGACCATGCTTATTTCAGGACCGAAGCAGTCCGGCAATGATATAGATGTGTTCCTGGAGCCGCTCATGGACGACATGAAGATACAATGGGACAAAGGGGGTTGAGACAATGGATGCGTCCCTAAGGAAGAAGTTCACTCTAAAAGCCATCATCTTTGTCACCATCACTGATTACCCTAGTCTTTTTTTTCACTATCGGGGCAGATCAAAGGGAAGAGCGGCTGCGTAATTTGCATCGACGGTCCCTGCTACGCTTACCTTAAGGGATCCAACAAGATGGTGTATATGAGGCACAAACGATTCCTCGTCAGAGGGCATAGGTACCGATCAGCTGTGACGGATAAGTACTTCGACAACAAGGACGAGCCGCAGCCTGCTGAACCGGCACAGACGAGGTATGGGGAAAAGTGTTTGGCATGGTGAAGGACATTGAGGTCGAGTTCGGAAAGAAGAAAAAGGAGAAAGAGGGGACCACGACAAGGAAGAGAAAGCGGGATAGGATGGAGGAACCATCTGTCGCTGTTCCTTTCAAGAAGAAGTCGTGTTTCTTCAAGTACCTGTCGTACTGGAAGGAGCTGGATATACCCCATGCCATCAACTGCATGCACCTGGAGAAGAATGTCTTCGAAAGCATGATCGGCGTCCTGCTAGACGTCAAGGGAAAGACGAAGGATGGTTTGAAGTCACCAATGGATCTTGTCAACCAGGGCATCAAGCAGGACCTTCACCCGGAACCATCGCAGAACGAGAAAGTTGACCTCCTAGGCATGAGTTACAACCTGACGAAAAAACGAGAAGTGGGCTGTGTGCCAGTGGCTTAGGGGTGTCAAGGTGCTGTCTGGTTTCTCTTCCAACATCAAGAGCCTGATCTCGATGAAAGACCTCGCAATGACCAACTACAACTCACATGACTTCCATGTCATGCTGACAGTGTTCTTTCCAATTGTGATCAGGGCTATCGGTCCAGAGTACGTGAAGATTGTCATCACACGGATGTCCTACTTTTTTAACCACATCACCCAGAAGGTCATTGATGAAGCTAACCTGCCTGGCCTGAAAGCTTTCATCATGGAGACTCTAGACCCCATTAGCTCCCATGATCCTCTGCTTTCCTGACACAAGCACGTGCCTCTTGTTGTCCTTGGGCATCGCATAGTAAGCTACTTGCGCGACGCGGCTTGCTAGTACCCACTGATCATCTTTGTAGCCGACACTGGGAGCTCCATGGTGGTTAGCCCATACTCGTCCACGACAACCCCCTTCGGCTTGACCACTGGCACCGGAAGATGGGTATCTGCAGGTCACCGCCATAGTCAAGTCTCCATATCTCTTCAACCTGCCCATAGTGTGTCCTGCTCTGCCCCGTCGACTCGTCGATGCCCTCATATCGAACACCGCTGTTCTGTGACGCGCTCTTCTTGTCTTTCTCTTTTGTGTGGAACATGTATCCATTGATGTCATAACCCTTGCCACAAGGTGATTTGGGTGGACGGGCCGGACGCAAGCCTCGCAGCAGTCTCATCATCATCGAATTCTCTATGGGGTACGTCTCATCTGGTGCTGTTTCTGGACCCATGCCCTCTTTGATCCACGCTGTGAAACTCATCTGGTGTTGTTTCTGGACCCATGCCTCCATGCGATCTCCATCATGAGCGGCACGGATCTCGTCCAGGTGCTTCTCAACGTAGGGTTCCATGACCACTAATTGATGAAGGACGCTATGATGAGCTTGTTGCACCGTTTCGTACTCTACATATGTGCGTACTTTCCTCCCCGTGCACCCCATTCCCAAGGTTCTGCCTTCATGCTGAGGGATGAGTAACCCAATCGCCCTTCCATCTCGAACGTATTTGGTGCAGCAGTTCACGGCCTCCTCGATTGTGTATGCCTCGATCGTAGAGCCCTCCAGGTGAGCATGGTTAAGGACGTATCTGTTGAGGGTCGACATGAACCGCTCGTACGTCCACATCTAGTGTAGGTACACGAGGCCCAGTTCCTGTATCTGGTCAACCATGTGCATCATCAGGTGTGGCATAATATCAGAAAAAGACAGTGGGAAGTACATCTCGAGCTGGCAAAGAGTCTCCATGATGAAAGCTTTCAGGCCAGGCAGGTTAGCTTCATCAATGACCTTCTGGGTGATGTGGTTAAAAAAGTAGGACATCCGTGTGATGACAATCTTCACGTACTCTGGACCGATAGCCCTGATCACAATTGGAAAGAACACTGTCAGCATGACATGGAAGTCATGTGAGTTGTAGTTGGTCATTGCGAGGTCTTTCATCGAGATCAGGCTCTTGATGTTGGAAGAGAAACCAGACAGCACCTTGACACCCCTAAGCCACTGGCACACAGCCCACTTCTCGTTTTTTTCGTCAGGTTGTAACTCATGCCTAGGAGGTCAACTTTCTCGTTCTGCGATGGTTCCGGGTGAAGGTCCTGCTTGATGCCCTGGTTGACAAGATCCATTGGTGACTTCAAACCATCCTTCGTCTTTCCCTTGACGTCTAGCAGGACGCCGATCATGCTTTCGAAGACATTCTTCTCCAGGTGCATGCAGTTGATGGCAATGGGGTATATCCAGCTCCTTCCAGTACGACAGGTACTTGAAGAAACACACGACTTCTTCTTGAAAGGAACAGCGACAGATGGTTCCTCCATCCTATCCCCCGCTTTCTCTTCCTTGTCGTGGTCCCCTCTTTCTCCTTTTCTCTTCTTTCCGAACTCGACCTCAATGTCCTTCACCATGCCAAACACTTTTCCCCATACCTCGTCTGTGCCGGTTCAGCAGGCTGCGGCTCGTCCTTGTTGTCGAAGTACTTATCCGTCACAGCTGATCGGTACCTATGCCCTCTGACGAGGAATCGTTTGTGCCTCATATACACCATCTTGTTGGATCCCTTAAGGTAAGCGTAGCAGGGACCGTTCGATGCAAATTACGCAGCCGCTCTTCCCTTTGATCTGCCCCGATAGTGAAAAAAAAGACTAGGGTAATCAGTGATGGTGACAAAGATGATGGCTTTTAGAGTGAACTTCTTCCTTAGGGACGCATCCATTGTCTCAACCCCTTTGTCCCATTGTATCTTCATGTCGTCCATGAGCGGCTCCAGGAACACATCTATATCATTGCCGGACTGCTTCGGTCCTGAAATAAGCATGGTCAGCAGAAGATACCTGCGCTTCTGACATAACCAGGGAGGTAGGTTGTATATGGTGACGATGGTCGGCCAAGTGCTATGCGAGCTACTGAGGTCACCGAACAGATTCATCCCGTCGGTACTCAGCGCGAACCTGATGTTCCTCGCCTCTTTGCCAAACTTCAGGAACGTGGCGTTGAAATGGTTCCACTGCCGGCTATTAGAAGGGTGTTGCAGCTTGCCATCGTCCTTCACGCGATCACCAAATGCATGCCAGGACATCAGCTGGGCATCCTCGGGGTTCCCGAATATACAACGCAGGCGATCGATCACGGGCAGGTACCACATCGACAGGGTAGGACTTCTCCTTTGCGTGTAACCCACTTCTTCTTCCTCCTCATGAGACGAGATCTGCTTCACACTACTCTTCTTGGCCTCTTTCTTCTCCGGCCCACCCGAGGCTCCTTCGTCGTTCGCATTTGCGCGACAACCGGCATTCCTCTTGTATCGACCCCGCGCCGCAGTGCGAACAGCTCTCCAAGCTCTCATACTAGCCCCGATATAGGATACAGTGGTTAGGGCAGGCGTCGAACTTTTTAAGATTCATCGCCACTGGCCGAATCAGCTTCTTTGCCCAGTAGGTACTGGCAGGCACCTTGTTATCCTTTGGGAGCACGGAACCAAGGATATGTAACAGCTCATTGAAGCTAGTGTCAGACCAGCCAAAACAAGCCTTCAGCATCAGCATCTGGAGGTCAAAACACAGGGCAGTCCGCTGCTTCGGACAGTCCTTATAGAGCGGATCAATTGCCACCTACTTCGTCTCTCTGAAATTCTCCAGCCACATCGGGCTCCCAAATAGAATGTCGTCGTGGTCGAGGCGGTTAGCTATTTCCTCAAAAAGCTCCAAATCCTCGGGCTCCCTCATAGTAGCCGCCTCACCATCCCCATCGCCGCCCCTGCCGCCGTCGGCCATGTCTTGGAGTAAATCCTCCATCGTGATGTAATCAAGATGATCAGCATTGTCGCCAACAACGCCATGCCCACCGGCTACTGCTGATGATGATGAGGCAGGTTGTCCTCCATGGTCTGCATTCACCGTCGTAGACGACGACGAGTTCCCTCCAGATGCACCGCCACTCGCATCTACTTTTTCGCCATGAAAAATCCAGACTGTGTAATCTGGAACAAAACCAAATCTGACCAAGTGAGATTGCACTACGCCGCCTTCATGGGCTTTCTTGTTCTTACAGTGAGAACACGGACATATGGTTATCGACCGCTTCAGACTCTCACGATGTTTTTTTTTCGCGGTGGCAACAAACTTTTTCACCTGAACCAGGTACGCCGTTTCTAACCTCGATGTTCGGTACATCCATTCTGACC
>JAHUYU010002614.1:0-19170 GCA_030439765.1 Tripidium arundinaceum | reverse complement strand
AAATTAGCTCACTAGTCCATAGGGGCTAAAGTTTCACCCGATTGGAAAAAAGATGTCGATTACCCCACCCCCACGCGACCCTATCTACCAGTCTTTCGTTTCCCCTCCTGGCTCTCGCATCCGCCCGTGCGGCATCTCGTCCGCCGCCGCTGCATTTCCACTCCCTCCCTCGTCCGCCCGCGTTGCATCACGCCAGCCGCCCCGCCCTTTCTTCCTCTCTCCTTGGACCAGAGATGGCACAGATGGCGGCAGGCCCAATGTCGGCCGTTGTCTCCACCGCGCCTATGGCCCGCCTCCGCTGCGCTCATGGCCCGCCTCCGTCACGCAGAATGGGCGTGAGGAGGCGGCGCCGATGCGGACTCCCCATAGGTACATGGCGGCCAGGGAGGTGGGAGGGCAGGTGGTGGTGGCTGGGAAGGACGGCGAGGCGGAGGTGTTTGACCTGGAAGCCGAGCGGTGGTCCCCGGCAGCGCCGCGCCATGGATGCTCGGGATGAGTGGCGGATGGTGGCCGGCAGCGGGGTGCCCCTGAGGTGCGCTGGCCCACGTCGTCGCTTGCAGATCTGTCTGCATGGGGATGGAGAGAAAGAGAAGAGCACCTGCGGGTGAAGAGAGAATGAAAAACGCAAATGAGAGGGAGTACGTGAGATGAGTAAATGTAAGGGCATTGTGGCCTTTTTGCTATGGATCCACACAACTGTTAGCCATGGATCCTGTTAGCAAATAATGCAAATAAAGATCGAATACGAGACACAGATTTTCACGTGGAAAACCCTTGCAGGAAAAAACCACAGGCGCCAACCGGCGATCTTCACTATATGAGGAGAGTTTACAAAATGCAGGCAATACAATGAGTCGTCAGCTCTTCCCGTGCAGCTTGCAAGATGTATTTATAGGACGGACTGACTGCAGTCAAATACGGAAACAAATCCACTAAATATATAACCCGAACCGTGGGCCCTCCAGGCGTCCCCGCAAGACTCACGTTAGAATTCGAATCATATTCCAACAAACTCCATCTTGAGACGAATTCCATCTTGTAGCAAATGAAGTATCATCAATCAACTCAGTTCAATAATAAATAATCACCGACGCCAAAAGTCACTAGGACTTAAACTGTAATACCACTAAGCTTGAGCATAGCTCAAACTTAGCTCCAGGAACAGGCTTTGTCAACATATCAGCAGGATTGTCACGAGGATTTTTCTTGCATACCTTAACACCACCTTCAGCAATAACACCTCGAATAAAATGAGATCTCACATCAATATGCTTGGTCCTTTCATGAAACATCTGATCCTTAGTCACACAAATAGCACTTTGGCTATCACAGTGTATAGTAATGCAACAAGTAACCCTACGAAAATTGTAATTTTGTTGATGATAAACTCTCATGGAAATTGTTGTGCACGCACAGCTCCTCGTTTTGGTGGAATAAAACCGCGTTCGCGCCATAGCCCGCCCTTCATTTGGCATTCGTGCCTAAGAGGAAAACAGCCCATGTGCAGTCGTGTTTTTTTTTGGCCCAACATACACCCGACACCACCCCCGCAACCCTATCCTTCACTTCAGTCATGCCTCAGCCCTCTAATCGGGCTCGCGCCGTCATCCTCAGCCCCAATCGTGAGAAAAAACCCCCGACGCCGCCCACATGGCCGTGGCACCCCCATCGCCGCCGTCCTAGCTGGCCGCCATGCCACCCTCTCCGACCGCTGCAGCCGCCCGACGGGAGCCCCACCGTGCTCTCAGGCCACCGCCGCCACCCGGCAGGACCCCCACCGTGCTCTTAGGCCGCCGTTACCCTAGGTCCGATCCAAGACCGAGCTCCGCCACCTCTCAGGCTGCCCGCGCTCTGGATCCAGCCCGCCGTCCCTCAGGCCGCCTCCACCCTTGAGCTCTGTCGAAGGTTTGAGGAGTAGAAGGCAGCAGCAACGCCGAGCTCGGCTTGGAGGAGAAAGCAGCAGCGACGCCGAGCCGAGCTTGGAGGAGACTGGGTCCTGCCTTGCACCGATCTGGGCTTCCTGCTTCCAATTGGAGTGAGGTAATAAAGCTTCATCTTTCCCCCAAATTTTCTGTGCCGTGCTTTACCCATATGAGGATGCTTGATGCATTTCACACTGTGTTTTTCTTAGTGTTGCACTGTACTTAATTGGTATTATATAAATTATGTTGTGTGTAGTATCAATTTTGCAAGATCTGGTAGACTGGTACTAAATGCAACATTTGCCTCACATTTGAACCTAACTGATGCTATGCTGTGTTCATTATTAATTTGCATTGATCCATATATACTGAGAATTAAGTTTTTTGTTCAATGTATATTAGAATATCATGCCTTGATTTTCGATTGTATGGTGAATCTGTAGAAAAATAATGTTGTTTATGGCTGGTTGTTCGCTGCTGTATATATGCAAACATCATGATTTGATTGTATTGGATTGTTTGTTAAATCTGTAGAAAATATTGTTGTTCTTTGTTTGATAGCCTTGTGAAGTTGTTCTGTATCTAAAATCAGAATTTTTTTAATAAAACCAAAACAAAAGGAATGGCGAAACGTGAGTGGATGTACACTGGTTGGTCTCGTACACATCCCCCCTCTAATGATTGGATAGACAACACCAATCGGTTTTTGGATCGTGCCTTCTCTATGCCTAATCTAGTTGGAGATGACACCATTAAGTGTCCTTGCGCGGTATGTCGCAATTGTGTTAGGCACGATAGGTTAACAGTAGAGATGCACTTGTGTAGAATTGGCTTTAAGGAAGACTACAGAATATGGACAGCACATGGTGAGAGACTTGACAGTACCTATGTTGAAGGTGGACATGATGAGAGTTTTCCTGAAACTGACCGCATGGATGAATGTTGGCCAACCTAGTTGGTGACCATCCACCACCAATTGATGAGCAGCCACCTGCCTATGCTCGAGCTTCTTATAGGATGGTACAAAACGTTGATCAATTAGTACATGAGAATACATTGTCTGATTTTTACTATAGTTCATTTTAGCCATAAACAGCCTATATGGAGGGTCATAGCTAAAAAAACTACAGAAAAATACGTGCAGTTTATTACAACAGTTTATTATCTGATATTTTGTTTCAGGCTAACTACACTACAAGAACACAACTACCATCATCTTTATCAAAGTCATCACTGATATCGTTGTCATCATCATAGCTGTTAATGTCATCCATCTCATTGTAGTCATCGTCGTCATCATCAGTGACTATGTCATTGGCATTGCTAAGCATTTCAAGTGAGTGAGTGGCAGCATGTGATGATGCAGAGACCTAAAAAAGATCAAGTATGTTTGAAATGTTTCAGTCTTCAAGTAAAAAGAGATTATACAGTGGGCTCATGTTTTTTTAGAGTACTAACTAATTTTTGTGGAAAAGTAGGCTCAGGTTTGCTAAATAGTACCACATTTACCTGATGACGACGGGCATCAAGATTTGCTAGATGGTTCATTAGATCGGCAGGTGGTTTGCTTCTTAAGATCTTCATAAATTCTTTGAAATTTTTGATGTGTAAGCACATGAGATCAATGCATGATCAATAAGCTATTACATGAAAAGGAATGTTTATTTCCAGCATAAGCTCACAATTAACACCATTTTCCTCAATGAGAATCTCATTGTTCTCATTCAATTTCATATTTGTTCATTCCAAGGCTTCATTCCTCTCCTTCAACTGCTCATATTCATCTACCATGGATTAATAAGTAGCAGTGCTTGCTGAAGAACGATGGGATTTAGCTGTTGCTGCAAGTGCTTGCTTATCCACACAACCATCACCTATTGGCACTCTGCCACGGGCCATTCCATGTTCCATGACATACAATGCTTGTGCATCCAGATCTTTTGAATTCTTAGGTAGTTGTGTTCTTGTAGTGTAGTTAGCCTGAAACAAAATATCAGATAATAAACTGTTGTAATAAACTGCACGTATTTTTCTGTAGTTTTTTTAGCTATGACCCTCCATATAGGCTGTTTATGGCTAAAATGAACTATAGTAAAAATCAGACAATGTATTCTCATGTACTAATTGATCAACGTTTTGTACCATCCTATAAGAAGCTCGAGCATAGGCAGGTGGCTGCTCATCAATTGGTGGTGGATGGTCACCAACTAGGTTGGCCAACATTCATCCATGCGGTCAGTTTCAGGAAAACTCTCATCATGTCCACCTTCAACATAGGTACTGTCAAGTCTCTCACCATGTGCTGTCCATATTCTGTAGTCTTCCTTAAAGCCAATTCTACACAAGTGCATCTCTACTGTTAACCTATCGTGCCTAACACAATTGCGACATACCGCGCAAGGACACTTAATGGTGTCATCTCCAACTAGATTAGGCATAGAGAAGGCACGATCCAAAAACCGATTGGTGTTGTCTATCCAATCATTAGAGGGGGGATGTGTACGAGACCAACCAGTGTACATCCAC
Organism: Tripidium arundinaceum; assembly: GCA_030439765.1. Taxonomy (NCBI): domain Eukaryota; kingdom Viridiplantae; phylum Streptophyta; class Magnoliopsida; order Poales; family Poaceae; genus Tripidium; species Tripidium arundinaceum. The sequence continues at coordinate 14,722 of JAHUYU010002614.1, read as the reverse complement.
TCACGTTTCGCCATTCCTTTTGTTTTGGTTTTATTAAAAAAATTCTGATTTTAGATACAGAACAACTTCACAAGGCTATCAAACAAAGAACAACAATATTTTCTACAGATTTAACAAACAATCCAATACAATCAAATCATGATGTTTGCATATATACAGCAGCGAACAACCAGCCATAAACAACATTATTTTTCTACAGATTCACCATACAATCGAAAATCAAGGCATGATATTCTAATATACATTGAACAAAAAACTTAATTCTCAGTATATATGGATCAATGCAAATTAATAATGAACACAGCATAGCATCAGTTAGGTTCAAATGTGAGGCAAATGTTGCATTTAGTACCAGTCTACCAGATCTTGCAAAATTGATACTACACACAACATAATTTATATAATACCAATTAAGTACAGTGCAACACTAAGAAAAACACAGTGTGAAATGCATCAAGCATCCTCATATGGGTAAAGCACGGCACAGAAAATTTGGGGGGAAAGATGAAGCTTTATTACCTCACTCCAATTGGAAGCAGGAAGCCCAGATCGGTGCAAGGCAGGACCCAGTCTCCTCCAAGCTCGGCTCGGCGTCGCTGCTGCTTTCTCCTCCAAGCCGAGCTCGGCGTTGCTGCTGCCTTCTACTCCTCAAACCTTCGACAGAGCTCAAGGGTGGAGGCGGCCTGAGGGACGGCGGGCTGGATCCAGAGCGCGGGCAGCCTGAGAGGTGGCGGAGCTCGGTCTTGGATCGGACCTAGGGTAACGGCGGCCTAAGAGCACGGTGGGGGTCCTGCCGGGTGGCGGCGGTGGCCTGAGAGCACGGTGGGGCTCCCGTCGGGCGGCTGCAGCGGTCGGAGAGGGTGGCATGGCGGCCAGCTAGGACGGCGGCGATGGGGGTGCCACGGCCATGTGGGCGGCGTCGGGGGTTTTTTCTCACGATTGGGGCTGAGGATGACGGCGCGAGCCCGATTAGAGGGCTGAGGCATGACTGAAGTGAAGGATAGGGTTGCGGGGGTGGTGTCGGGTGTATGTTGGGCCAAAAAAAAACACGACTGCACATGGGCTGTTTTCCTCTTAGGCACGAATGCCAAATGAAGGGCGGGCTATGGCGCGAACGCGGTTTTATTCCACCAAAACGAGGAGCTGTGCGTGCACAACAATTTCCATGAGAGTTTATCATCAACAAAATTACAATTTTCGTAGGGTTACTTGTTGCATTACTATACACTGTGATAGCCAAAGTGCTATTTGTGTGACTAAGGATCAGATGTTTCATGAAAGGACCAAGCATATTGATGTGAGATCTCATTTTATTCGAGGTGTTATTGCTGAAGGTGGTGTTAAGGTATGCAAGAAAAATCCTCGTGACAATCCTGCTGATATGTTGACAAAGCCTGTTCCTGGAGCTAAGTTTGAGCTATGCTCAAGCTTAGTGGTATTACAGTTTAAGTCCTAGTGACTTTTGGCGTCGGTGATTATTTATTATTGAACTGAGTTGATTGATGATACTTCATTTGCTACAAGATGGAATTCGTCTCAAGATGGAGTTTGTTGGAATATGATTCGAATTCTAACGTGAGTCTTGCGGGGACGCCTGGAGGGCCCACGGTTCGGGTTATATATTTAGTGGATTTGTTTCCGTATTTGACTGCAGTCAGTCCGTCCTATAAATACATCTTGCAAGCTGCACGGGAAGAGCTGACGACTCATTGTATTGCCTGCATTTTGTAAACTCTCCTCATATAGTGAAGATCGCCGGTTGGCGCCTGTGGTTTTTTCCTGCAAGGGTTTTCCACGTGAAAATCTGTGTCTCGTATTCGATCTTTATTTGCATTATTTGCTAACAGGATCCATGGCTAACAGTTGTGTGGATCCATAGCAAAAAGGCCACAATGCCCTTACATTTACTCATCTCACGTACTCCCTCTCATTTGCGTTTTTCATTCTCTCTTCACCCGCAGGTGCTCTTCTCTTTCTCTCCATCCCCATGCAGACAGATCTGCAAGCGACGACGTGGGGCCAGCGCACCTCAGGGGCACCCCGCTGCCGGCCACCATCCGCCACTCATCCCGAGCATCCATGGCGCGGCGCTGCCGGGGACCACCGCTCGGCTTCCAGGTCAAACACCTCCGCCTCGCCGTCCTTCCCAGCCACCACCACCTGCCCTCCCACCTCCCTGGCCGCCATGTACCTATGGGGAGTCCGCATCGGCGCCGCCTCCTCACGCCCATTCTGCGTGACGGAGGCGGGCCATGAGCGCAGCGGAGGCGGGCCATAGGCGCGGTGGAGACAACGGCCGACATTGGGCCTGCCGCCATCTGTGCCATCTCTGGTCCAAGGAGAGAGGAAGAAAGGGCGGGGCGGCTGGCGTGATGCAACGCGGGCGGACGAGGGAGGGAGTGGAAATGCAGCGGCGGCGGACGAGATGCCGCACGGGCGGATGCGAGAGCCAGGAGGGGAAACGAAAGACTGGTAGATAGGGTCGCGTGGGGGTGGGGTAATCGACATCTTTTTTCCAATCGGGTGAAACTTTAGCCCCTATGGACTAGTGAGCTAACAATTAGTTTGGTCTTTGGCTAAACTTTAGCCCACCCATTAGTCCTCCTGTTTAGGTCCTCAAGGGCTAAAGTTTAGCAACTAGTTGTTAGCCCAAGGGATCAAACAGAGCCTTTAATGGATTGGCGACTATTACACTTGAAAATGATGTTTTGGAGAAGATTAAGTATGAAGATATAATTGAAGATTATATTTCAAAGAATACTAGAAGAATGATTCTTTTTACTAGAAGTTAATAAGATTTCGGTAAGATTCACCTATTACTCCTTTAGCATGAATGCCTATTGAAATTCTTATTATTTCACCCAAAAAAAGACTGTTATAATCTGAAATTCAGATACACTTTGGTTATTTATATTTGTCTAAAATACACTTTCGCGCTATGGCCCAAAATTCTCGGCCACGGACCTGCGATTACCTCGTACAGTAGGAGGTAAATCACAGCCTTTGATTTTTAAAAGCATGGAACAACTAAATAATTGAATTATTTCAGGGGAAAAAACAGGAAAGAGTCCTTCCGGATATTTTGGCTGACCTGCTCGCCGGAGTTGCGGACGAGGAAGTCCCGATCACCGGTGCCGAGGATGGCCCCGATGCCACCGCGCCTGGTGATCGCCCGCTCCGCCATACGCCGCGCGTATATCTCGATCTATCAATGCAACTCGCGTGCTAGCTACTAGTAGAGGCTAGCTGGGGGTTGGGACTTGGGAGAGGGCCACTCGATCGGCGGCGACAGCAAGTTTGTATACGACCAACTGACCAAGTGATGCCAGCGTGCCGCGGCGGCCTCCGCCCAGTGTTTTGCATGGCGGGTAGCTGACAATTGCCGGCCATTCCAAAGACTAGCTACATACAGAGACGAACAAAAAGATGAAGCCGACCACACGATTCCTCCAAGGACCAAGGCCAAGGGTTTATTATTTATATATTACTGGATGTTCGACGGATGTTTCAGTTATTGGCGTAGGTCCATCCGTCTTATCGTGGCATGCATCTTGGAAACATGCCTGAGTATGAAGAACAATGTGGATCACAATCTCAACTGTAGACAAAAAAATGAAAGTTAAGCTATGGCTCCGCAGCAACTCAGAGAAGAACACATTGTAGATTTTCAAAGTGTATCTGAATTTCAGATTATAACAGTCTTTTTTTGGGTGAAATAATAAGAATTTCAATAGGCATTCATGCTAAAGGAGTAATAGGTGAATCTTACCGAAATCTTATTAACTTCTAGTAAAAAGAATCATTCTTCTAGTATTCTTTGAAATATAATCTTCAATTATATCTTCATACTTAATCTTCTCCAAAACATCATTTTCAAGTGTAATAGTCGCCAATCCATTAAAGGCTCTGTTTGATCCCTTGGGCTAACAACTAGTTGCTAAACTTTAGCCCTTGAGGACCTAAACAGGAGGACTAATGGGTGGGCTAAAGTTTAGCCAAAGACCAAACTAATTGTTAGCTCACTAGTCCATAGGGGCTAAAGTTTCACCCGATTGGAAAAAAGATGTCGATTACCCCACCCCCACGCGACCCTATCTACCAGTCTTTCGTTTCCCCTCCTGGCTCTCGCATCCGCCCGTGCGGCATCTCGTCCGCCGCCGCTGCATTTCCACTCCCTCCCTCGTCCGCCCGCGTTGCATCACGCCAGCCGCCCCGCCCTTTCTTCCTCTCTCCTTGGACCAGAGATGGCACAGATGGCGGCAGGCCCAATGTCGGCCGTTGTCTCCACCGCGCCTATGGCCCGCCTCCGCTGCGCTCATGGCCCGCCTCCGTCACGCAGAATGGGCGTGAGGAGGCGGCGCCGATGCGGACTCCCCATAGGTACATGGCGGCCAGGGAGGTGGGAGGGCAGGTGGTGGTGGCTGGGAAGGACGGCGAGGCGGAGGTGTTTGACCTGGAAGCCGAGCGGTGGTCCCCGGCAGCGCCGCGCCATGGATGCTCGGGATGAGTGGCGGATGGTGGCCGGCAGCGGGGTGCCCCTGAGGTGCGCTGGCCCCACGTCGTCGCTTGCAGATCTGTCTGCATGGGGATGGAGAGAAAGAGAAGAGCACCTGCGGGTGAAGAGAGAATGAAAAACGCAAATGAGAGGGAGTACGTGAGATGAGTAAATGTAAGGGCATTGTGGCCTTTTTGCTATGGATCCACACAACTGTTAGCCATGGATCCTGTTAGCAAATAATGCAAATAAAGATCGAATACGAGACACAGATTTTCACGTGGAAAACCCTTGCAGGAAAAAACCACAGGCGCCAACCGGCGATCTTCACTATATGAGGAGAGTTTACAAAATGCAGGCAATACAATGAGTCGTCAGCTCTTCCCGTGCAGCTTGCAAGATGTATTTATAGGACGGACTGACTGCAGTCAAATACGGAAACAAATCCACTAAATATATAACCCGAACCGTGGGCCCTCCAGGCGTCCCCGCAAGACTCACGTTAGAATTCGAATCATATTCCAACAAACTCCATCTTGAGACGAATTCCATCTTGTAGCAAATGAAGTATCATCAATCAACTCAGTTCAATAATAAATAATCACCGACGCCAAAAGTCACTAGGACTTAAACTGTAATACCACTAAGCTTGAGCATAGCTCAAACTTAGCTCCAGGAACAGGCTTTGTCAACATATCAGCAGGATTGTCACGAGGATTTTTCTTGCATACCTTAACACCACCTTCAGCAATAACACCTCGAATAAAATGAGATCTCACATCAATATGCTTGGTCCTTTCATGAAACATCTGATCCTTAGTCACACAAATAGCACTTTGGCTATCACAGTGTATAGTAATGCAACAAGTAACCCTACGAAAATTGTAATTTTGTTGATGATAAACTCTCATGGAAATTGTTGTGCACGCACAGCTCCTCGTTTTGGTGGAATAAAACCGCGTTCGCGCCATAGCCCGCCCTTCATTTGGCATTCGTGCCTAAGAGGAAAACAGCCCATGTGCAGTCGTGTTTTTTTTTGGCCCAACATACACCCGACACCACCCCCGCAACCCTATCCTTCACTTCAGTCATGCCTCAGCCCTCTAATCGGGCTCGCGCCGTCATCCTCAGCCCCAATCGTGAGAAAAAACCCCCGACGCCGCCCACATGGCCGTGGCACCCCCATCGCCGCCGTCCTAGTTGGCCGCCATGCCGCCCTCTCCGACCGCTGCAGCCGCCCGACGGGAGCCCCACCGTGCTCTCAGGCCGCCGCCGCCACCCGGCAGGACCCCCACCGTGCTCTTAGGCCGCCGTTACCCTAGGTCCGATCCAAGACCGAGCTCCGCCACCTCTCAGGCTGCCCGCGCCCTGGATCCAGCCCGCCGTCCCTCAGGCCGCCTCCACCCTTGAGCTCTGTCGAAGGTTTGAGGAGTAGAAGGCAGCAGCAACGCCGAGCTCGGCTTGGAGGAGAAAGCAGCAGCGACGCCGAGCCGAGCTTGGAGGAGACTGGGTCCTGCCTTGCACCGATCTGGGCTTCCTGCTTCAATTGGAGTGAGGTAATAAAGCTTCATCTTTCCCCCAAATTTTCTGTGCCGTGCTTTACCCATATGAGGATGCTTGATGCATTTCACACTGTGTTTTTCTTAGTGTTGCACTGTACTTAATTGGTATTATATAAATTATGTTGTGTGTAGTATCAATTTTGCAAGATCTGGTAGACTGGTACTAAATGCAACATTTGCCTCACATTTGAACCTAACTGATGCTATGCTGTGTTCATTATTAATTTGCATTGATCCATATATACTGAGATTAAGTTTTTTGTTCAATGTATATTAGAATATCATGCCTTGATTTTCGATTGTATGGTGAATCTGTAGAAAAATAATGTTGTTTATGGCTGGCTGTTCGCTGCTGTATATATGCAAACATCATGATTTGATTGTATTGGATTGTTTGTTAAATCTGTAGAAATATTGTTGTTCTTTGTTTGATAGCCTTGTGAAGTTGTTCTGTATCTAAAATCAGAATTTTTTTTAATAAAACCAAAACAAAAGGAATGGCGAAACGTGAGTGGATGTACATTGGTTGGTCTCGTACACATCCCCCCTCTAATGATTGATAGACAACACCAATCGGTTTTTGGATCGTGCCTTCTCTATGCCTAATCTAGTTGGAGATGACACCATTAAGTGTCCTTGCGCGGTATGTCGCAATTGTGTTAGGCACGATAGGTTAACAGTAGAGATGCACTTGTGTAGAATTGGCTTTAAGGAAGACTACAGAATATGGACAGCACATGGTGAGAGACTTGACAGTACCTATGTTGAAGGTGGACATGATGAGAGTTTTCCTGAAACTGACCGCATGGATGAATGTTGGCCAACCTAGTTGGTGACCATCCACCACCAATTGATGAGCAGCCACCTGCCTATGCTCGAGCTTCTTATAGGATGGTACAAAACGTTGATCAATTAGTACATGAGAATACATTGTCTGATTTTTACTATAGTTCATTTTAGCCATAAACAGCCTATATGGAGGGTCATAGCTAAAAAAACTACAGAAAAATACATGCAGTTTATTACAACAGTTTATTATCTGATATTTTGTTTCAGGCTAACACACTACAAGAACACAACTACCTAAGAATTCAAAAGATCTGGATGCACATGCATTGTATGTCATGGAACATGGAATGGCCCGTGGCAGAGTGCCAATAGGTGATGGTTGTGTGGATAAGCAAGCACTTGCAGCAACAGCTAAATCCCATCGTTCTTCAGCAAGCACTGCTACTTATTAATCCATGGTAGATGAATATGAGCAGTTGAAGGAGAGGAATGAAGCCTTGGAATGAACAAATATGAAATTGAATGAGAACAATGAGATTCTCATTGAGGAAAATGGTGTTAATTGTAAGCTTATGCTGGAAATAAACATTCCTTTTCATGTAATAGCTTATTGATCATGCATTGATCTCATGTGCTTACACATCAAAAATTTCAAAGAATTTATGAAGATCTTAAGAAGCAAACCACCTGCCGATCTAATGAACCGTCTAGCAAATCTTGATGCCCGTCGTCATCAGGTAAATGTGGTACTATTTAGCAAACCTGAGCCTACTTTTCCACAAAAATTAGTTAGTACTCTAAAAAAAACATGAGCCCACTGTATAATCTCTTTTTACTTGAAGACTGAAACATTTCAAACATACTTGATCTTTTTTAGGTCTCTGCATCATCACATGCTGCCACTCACTCACTTGAAATGCTTAGCAATGCCAATGACATAGTCACTGATGATGACGACGATGACTACAATGAGATGATGACAGTAACAGCTATGATGATGACAACGATATCAGTGATGACTTTGATAAAGATGATGGTAGAGGCAGTGAAGATGACGAATAAGTAGCAGCCATGAAGAATAGGATGGCAGTGATACCAATGGGGCTGATATCAGTGATAACTGATGCAATGGATGTGACTGAAACTTGACCATTGCTAACCTTTTGGCTTCTTTTGCTAACCAGCCATCCTTGGTGTTGTAGTAAGTATGTGTAGGGCCAGCTTTTGGTTTCTTTAGCTGTACTAAGTATGTGTATGTGCTGGCTTTTGGCTTCTTTTGCTAACCAGCCATCCTTGGTGTTGTAGTAAGTATGTGTATGTGCTGGAACTTGTTATATTGGATGGTTAGGACTATGTGCCGTAACTTATCATGTTGGATGTCTAGGACTATGAGCTAGTAAGCCTTTGGTTGGACACTTGGATGGAGTTAGAATGTATTGCGATTAGAAACAGTTGCATATATGCATGTACTGGAATTTATTGTATGTGTGTTGGATTGGCATTTGGATCATGTGTGCACTTGAAATTTGGTTTGAGATGCTCCTGATGCATAATTTTCATGATGGTTTCAACTCTTAGGAAAACATACTTTTGTGATGGTCTGAACTTATTTTTTGTGGTGCTGTGCTCTCATGAAATATTATATTGTTGGCATTTCTTAACGTCATTACCAAGAATAGTGATATGACCCATCAGGGAGCCCACCAGACAAAGTCGGTGGCGAGAGGCGGCAGCCAGGGTGCGGCCGACCCCCTGGTGCGGCCGCCCCCCTGGTAGCGTGTCTCGGGCCCATCTTTCGCATGTCGGTTCCTATGGCTGTGCTAAAGGCGGTTCTATAGGTTACCAAAGAATATTCGTCCACGAACCGACCTTTAGGCACTATAAAAAGCAGCCATGTTCTCCTCTATAAATCAAGTTTCACATAAGTCACACATTCAGGCAATACAACTCCAGAGCTCTCTAGTTTTAGTTTATCCTTTTAGTTTTAGTTTAGATCTAGAGCAGAGCTTCAAGTTGTAAAGAGGAGAAGAACATTTTGGCTGTTCTTGGTATGAATAAATCTAGTTCTAGTTCCATCTTGTTCTTGTTCTCTACTTATATTTATAGTATTGTTCTTGAATTAGAGCTAAGTTCTTCATTCATGTTCTTCGTATTAGAACTAGTTCTTAGTTCGAGTATCTTGATCATGATGATTAGAACTTTGATCTTAATTAAACATATAACTAGTGTGATCATATTTAGACTAATGTCTAGATGGTGGTTTACCAAGTCTTCGGATTCGCATATGTTCTCGACCTGGGGGGACATATGTGGTTTCCGTCTATGCAAGTATGGTACTTGGATACAAGGGAACGGGTAATTGCAGTTCGTACTCCACGGTAGTGGGGTAGGCGGCAGGTGGTGACAGCCCTATTCGTCCCTCATATTCCCCCATGTTCGGGTATGGTGTAGGAGTCTAAAGCGATGCGGGGAGCTGGCAGACCAGACCTTAGGCATTCTCCCGATCCATCTAGATGTGAATCTAACCATGTTTATATTAATTGTATAACTTGCTAGAATTCTTGACAATAACTATAATAGATTGTTCTAGTTAGGATTAATCTTTTATTCTTTATTCTTTTATTTAATTATCTTCCTTTACCTCTGATAGAGATGCTCATTTATGCCTGTGTGAAACTTCACTATCCCCCAATTTATCAATGCTTTATTTACCCCTGATGAACAATTGATTATTATGCTATATTATTAACATTGAGCTATCCAATATCCATGATTAGCTATTGCCTTCCCATGGGAAAATATAAATAACGATACCCTGAATACTCTAGGTGAAATACTACAATGATAGATCTGTGCGCTTGCGGATTGAATAGAGCCTGAACTATCAGTGTATTTGTTAGCATTATTATCTATGAATGGTTGAAATGCTACATTCATAGTGATGATGTTAATAAGTACCAATAAGTATTTCTAGCGCCGTAGCCTAGAATGGGTCATATCACTATTCTTGGTAATGACGTTAAGAAATGCCAACAAGCATTTCTGGCGCCGTTGCCGGGGATGGGTCATATCACTATTCTTGGTAATGACGTTAAGAAATGCCAACAATATAATATTTCATGAGAGCACAGCACCACAAAAAAATATGTTCAGACCATCACAAAAGTATGTTTTCCTAAGAGTTGAAACCATCATGAAAATTATGCATCAGGAGCATCTCAAACCAAATTTCAAGTGCACACATGATCCAAATGCCAATCCAACACACATACAATAAATTCCAGTACATGCATATATGCAACTGTTTCTAATCGCAATACATTCTAACTCCATCCAAGTGTCCAACCAAAGGCTTACTAGCTCATAGTCCTAGACATCCAACATGATAAGTTACGGCACATAGTCCTAACCATCCAATATAACAAGTTCCAGCACATACACATACTTACTACAACACCAAGGATGGCTGGTTAGCAAAAGAAGCCAAAAGCCAGCACATACACATACTTAGTACAGCTAAAGAAACCAAAAGCTGGCACCTACACATACTTACTACAACACCAAGGATGGAGTTAGAATGTATTGCGATTAGAAACAGTTGCATATATGCATGTACTGGAATTTATTGTATGTGTGTTGGATTGGCATTTGGATCATGTGTGCACTTGAAATTTGGTTTGAGATGCTCCTGATGCATAATTTTCATGATGGTTTCAACTCTTAGGAAAACATACTTTTGTGATGGTCTGAACATATTTTTTTGTGGTGCTGTGCTCTCATGAAATATTATATTGTTGGCATTTCTTAACGTCATTACCAAGAATAGTGATATGACCCATCCCCGGCAACGGCGCCAGAAATGCTTGTTGGCATTTTCTTAACGTCATTACCAAGAATAGTGATATGACCCATTCTAGGCTACGGCGCTAGAAATACTTATTGGTACTTATTAACATCATCACTATGAATGTAGCATTTCAACCATTCATAGATAATAATGCTAACAAATACACTGATAGTTCAGGCTCTATTCAATCCGCAAGCGCACAGATCTATCATTGTAGTATTTCACCTAGAGTATTCAGGGTATCGTTATTTATATTTTCCCATGGGAAGGCAATAGCTAATCATGGATATTGGATAGCTCAATGTTAATAATATAGCATAATAATCAATTGTTTCATCAGGGGTAAATAAAGCATTGATAAATGGGGGATAGTGAAGTTTCACACAGGCATAAATGAGCATCTCTATCAGAGGTAAAGGAAGATAATTAAATAAAAGAATAAAGAATAAAAGATTAATCCTAACTAGAACAATCTATTATAGTTATTGTCAAGAATTCTAGCAAGTTATACAATTAATATAAACATGGTTAGATTCACATCTAGATGGATCGGGAGAATGCCTAAGGTCTGGTCTGCCAGCTCCCCGCATCGCTTTAGACTCCTACACCATACCCGAACATGGGGGAATATGAGGGACGAATAGGGCTGTCACCACCTGCCGCCTACCCCACTACCGTGGAGTACGAACTGCAATTACCCGTTCCCTTGTATCCAAGTACCATACTTGCATAGACGGAAACCACATATGTCCCCCCAGGTCGAGAACATATGCGAATCCGAAGACTTGGTAAACCACCATCTAGACATTAGTCTAAATATGATCACACTAGTTATATGTTTAATTAAGATCAAAGTTCTAATCATCATGATCAAGATACTCGAACTAAGAACTAGTTCTAATACGAAGAACATGAATGAAGAACTTAGCTCTAATTCAAGAACAATACTATAAATATAAGTAGAGAACAAGAACAAGATGGAACTAGAACTAGATTTATTCATACCAAGAACAGCCAAAATGTTCTTCTCCTCTTTACAACTTGAAGCTCTGCTCTAGATCTAAACTAAAACTAAAAGGATAAACTAAAACTAGAGAGCTCTGGAGTTGTATTGCCTGAATGTGTGACTTATGTGAAACTTGATTTATAGAGGAGAACATGGCTGCTTTTTATAGTGCCTAAAGGTCGGTTCGTGGACGAATATTCTTGGTAACCTATAGAACCGCCTTTAGCACAGCCATAGGAACCGACAATGCGAAAGATGGGCCCGAGACACGCTACCAGGGGGGCGGCCGCACCAGGGGGTCGGCCGCACCCTGGCTGCCGCCCTCTCGCCACCGACTTTGTCTGGTGGGCTCCCTGATGGGTCATATCACTATTCTTGGTAATGACGTTAAGAAATGCCAACAATATAATATTTCATGAGAGCACAGCACCACAAAAAAATATGTTCAGACCATCACAAAAGTATGTTTTCCTAAGAGTTGAAACCATCATGAAAATTATGCATCAGGAGCATCTCAAACCAAATTTCAAGTGCACACATGATCCAAATGCCAATCCAACACACATACAATAAATTCCAGTACATGCATATATGCAACTGTTTCTAATCGCAATACATTCTAACTCCATCCAAGTGTCCAACCAAAGGCTTACTAGCTCATAGTCCTAGACATCCAACATGATAAGTTACGGCACATAGTCCTAACCATCCAATATAACAAGTTCCAGCACATACACATACTTACTACAACACCAAGGATGGCTGGTTAGCAAAAGAAGCCAAAAGCCAGCACATACACATACTTAGTACAGCTAAAGAAACCAAAAGCTGGCACCTACACATACTTACTACAACACCAAGGATGGCTGGTTAGCAAAAGAAGCCAAAAGGTTAGCAATGGTCAAGTTTCAGTCACATCCATTGCATCAGTTATCACTGATATCAGCCCCATTGGTATCACTGCCATCCTATTCTTCATGGCTGCTACTTATTTCGTCATCTTCACTGCCTCTACCATCATCTTTATCAAAGTCATCACTGATATCGTTGTCATCATCATAGCTGTTACTGTCATCCATCTCATTGTAGTCATCGTCGTCATCATCAGTGACTATGTCATTGGCATTGCTAAGCATTTCAAGTGAGTGAGTGGCAGCATGTGATGATGCAGAGACCTAAAAAAGATCAAGTATGTTTGAAATGTTTCAGTCTTCAAGTAAAAGAGATTATACAGTGGGCTCATGTTTTTTTAGAGTACTAACTAATTTTGTGGAAAAGTAGGCTCAGGTTTGCTAAATAGTACCACATTTACCTGATGACGACGGGCATCAAGATTTGCTAGACGGTTCATTAGATCGGCAGGTGGTTTGCTTCTTAAGATCTTCATAAATTCTTTGAAATTTTTGATGTGTAAGCACATGAGATCAATGCATGATCAATAAGCTATTACATGAAAAGGAATGTTTATTTCCAGCATAAGCTTACAATTAACACCATTTTCCTCAAGAGAATCTCATTGTTCTCATTCAATTTCATATTTGTTCATTCCAAGGCTTCATTCCTCTCCTTCAACTGCTCATATTCATCTACCATGGATTAATAAGTAGCAGTGCTTGCTGAAGAACGATGGATTTAGCTGTTGCTGCAAGTGCTTGCTTATCCACACAACCATCACCTATTGGCACTCTGCCACGGGCCATTCCATGTTCCATGACATACAATGCTTGTGCATCCAGATCTTTTGAATTCTTAGGTAGTTGTGTTCTTGTAGTGTAGTTAGCCTGAAACAAAATATCAGATAATAAACTGTTGTAATAAACTGCATGTATTTTTCTGTAGTTTTTTTTAGCTATGACCCTCCATATAGGCTGTTTATGGCTAAAATGAACTATAGTAAAAATCAGACAATGTATTCTCATGTACTAATTGATCACGTTTTGTACCATCCTATAAGAAGCTCGAGCATAGGCAGGTGGCTGCTCATCAATTGGTGGTGGATGGTCACCAACTAGGTTGGCCAACATTCATCCATGCGGTCAGTTTCAGGAAAACTCTCATCATGTCCACCTTCAACATAGGTACTGTCAAGTCTCTCACCATGTGCTGTCCATATTCTGTAGTCTTCCTTAAAGCCAATTCTACACAAGTGCATCTCTACTGTTAACCTATCGTGCCTAACACAATTGCGACATACCGCGCAAGGACACTTAATGGTGTCATCTCCAACTAGATTAGGCATAGAGAAGGCACGATCCAAAAACCGATTGGTGTTGTCTATCCAATCATTAGAGGGGGGATGTGTACGAGACCAACCAATGTACATCCACTCACGTTTCGCCATTCCTTTTGTTTTGGTTTTATTAAAAAAAATTCTGATTTTAGATACAGAACAACTTCACAAGGCTATCAAACAAAGAACAACAATATTTTCTACAGATTTAACAAACAATCCAATACAATCAAATCATGATGTTTGCATATATACAGCAGCGAACAGCCAGCCATAAACAACATTATTTTTCTACAGATTCACCATACAATCGAAAATCAAGGCATGATATTCTAATAACATTGAACAAAAAACTTAATTCTCAGTATATATGGATCAATGCAAATTAATAATGAACACAGCATAGCATCAGTTAGGTTCAAATGTGAGGCAAATGTTGCATTTAGTACCAGTCTACCAGATCTTGCAAAATTGATACTACACACAACATAATTTATATAATACCAATTAAGTACAGTGCAACACTAAGAAAAACACAGTGTGAAATGCATCAAGCATCCTCACCCCAATCGTGAGAAAAGACCCCGGACACCGCCACATTGGGGCCGTGGCTACCCCCATCGCCGCCGTCCAATTGGCCGCCATGCCGCCCTCTCCGACCGCTGCAAGGCCCACGGACCCCACCGTGCTCTCAGGCCGCCGCCGCCACCCGGCAGGACCCCCACCGTGCTCTTAGGCCGCCGTTACCCTAGGGTCCGATCCAAGACCGAGCTCCGCCACCTCTGCAGGCGGC
>JAHUYU010003026.1:0-20880 GCA_030439765.1 Tripidium arundinaceum | reverse complement strand
TAATGAAGACGTGATCCGGGTTCTGCTAGTTGTGCCTAAATGCCTATGAGGAATTAAATTGACTTTTTGTGGTCTTTTCTAGGGCATATGATGAGAAGTGGTACCAGTTCCTAAATTCTAAGGAGAGATTGCTAGGTCGCCAGTTGTACCTGGCATTAGCCTTGCTGAAGGTTGTTTTGGACTTTGAAGGATTTGGTTTCTAGGGTGAAAATATGTTGTGTCCTTTACTGGTTGGATCACTGTAATGACATGCGCATGCAAGTTTTTTCTTTCTTTTGGAGGTGTTGTTTTTGGAGAGCCTTCATCTCGGTCCAAGTGCTACTACAGTGGCAAGCAAAATTGAAGACTACATTGTGTGTTGTACCTCACTATGGCATGATAGATGACATGCCATTCTTCTCTAATTTTCATAGGTTATGTACAACTTAGCTGTGTAGATGCTATGAGTGATCTTATTATAATAGTTAACTTGATGTAATTGTCTCTGGTCAATAAAGATTGTTTTTATGAAAAATTATGGATAAATAAAAAGACCTATGTCATTAGGAGATTAGCTGGGCTAAATTTATTCAGAGGCGACTAACTGAAAGATGCATGCTACGGAAGAGACAAGTATACGGCCGCCCGTCCTGGCCATGCACATCGAGGATCAGAGCTTCTACTTGCTGACGGTGAAGACGGGAGCTTGCTGGCTTCCATGCCTGCTTCTGGTGCGTGTCCACTTGCTGTAGGCTGTAGCGGCTTGCTGCCATGGTGCCCAGTATCCATGCCTACTTGTGGTGCTTGTCCACGTGCTGTTGTAGCGGCTTGCTGCCATGGTGCCCAGTAAAACTATTAGCACGAAACTGTTTGCAACCGGTTTCAAACAATACTTACAACGTTGGTTTGGTTTTATTTTGCATATGGATTGGATTGGTTTAGTTTAGAGAGGTGGTGTGGTGGGGGTAGTTTGGATTAGGCTGAAGCTGCTATATAGAATGGTTTGGTGTGGGTTTGGTCTGGATCTCAGACCATTACCAGGTTACTGATAAAAAAATTCATGTTTCATAGAGTAGGATGGATGAGTCTTGCATAGTTAAGAGGATATTTTCTCTAGGCAGGCGAGTTATGTGTTGCGCTAACTTACAACGGTAAGGAGCTTCTTGTCTGGTGCATGTTGTCATGAGATGCAGAGGGGGCAAAGGAGGGTGCATGCGTTGCTACATGCGAAGAAGAGCGGGCAAAGGAGTGCGATGACACAACATGATAGGATGATGAAACCAGTTGCGCGGTGGCTGGTATTGTACCACCTACAAATCAATAAAAATAATTTCAGTGATAATAGAAGCGTCATGTCCTGCAGTGAATGTGTTGAAAATGATTTCATGGGATAGTCATATTAAACAGAAGAAACGTGAGGTGAGATCAATACTTGCCTACCATGCATCTTTACCCCATTCTGACTATCTATTTATAAAATAAATGATGTATGCTAACCATGAGAAACATCAAATAGTATGCGATTTCTGATTGTGGCATGCGTTACCAATGGCCCCACATCAATAACGAACATGCCAGTTATGTCATTATGTGTTGACGATTCATATAATTCAGCAGGAAAAGAGGGGGACAGTTACGATCAAGGATGTGCAAAAACTTCTGTTACAATAGTCTGGTATCTCATGAACATGCTAAAGCTTCTAAATCCTAAGCAGGTGTCACTGCTGCAGTGCTGCTTATTATGGATTAAGCATTAGCAAATTGCAAACTCACCATCCCCCCACACTTTGTAGAGCAATTAAGAATTGGCAATTTAGCATATATGACTGAACTTGTAGGAGAGCTGAGGTGAGCCATGCATGTACATATAATTGAACCGAGTCCATGCCCAAAATAACCAGTAAAAGAATGGCTTATGTATAGTTTAGCACTAATGCTCAAAGTCCTACATCACAAAATCTAGAGATCAAAGCCCAATGCAGACCAATCAGGACAACCCTTTTGAAAGGAAAAATTAAACTGCTGAGGTTACCTTCTGCTCCTGCTCTACTTTTGAATGCTTTATATCCATTTAAGTTCATCTAACCTTTGGCAGGGGACATCATGATGGAAATAGAAAAGGTAAAATCGATTTGCCACAAGGTAACTTATCAAGGATGGCAACTGGAGCATTGCCGAAAGCAAATACGAATGAAATTTCTATGGTATATTAAAACTTACATGAGTACTTTATCAGTAGTGAACAATATCACCATCAAATTAGATAATGTTTACGAATGTGTCCATGTTGTGATTTCTTGGTGTGTATCCATAGCTGCACCAAGTTAAGAGGGCAGAAATTATGAGCACTGTCTTCTTTGTCAACAACAATAAAAAGTTGATCACATGATGATCTGGTGCAAAGAAGTATTAATCTGATCCTCCTATTTGTTTTTTTCCTTATATGCAGGCACCACCAGTTATTGTGTTCTCTTCTGCATGTGCTGGATTATTAGGTTTGTCAGTCTTCTATGTGTACTTCATTTTGTCTGTTTAGCTATTTTGTGTGCTTATTTTGCTGTCCAAAAATTTAGATTTTTTATTATCATGGCAATGCTCGATACAATTATTTTTTATTTATAGAGATTTTATGTTCTGGTTAAGTTCCATTTGTCGGCTCCATTTGATGGTGATATTGTTCACTACTGATAAATTACTCATGTAAGTTTTAATATACCATAGAAATTTCATTCGTATTTGCTTCGGCAATGCTCCAGTTGCCATCCTTGATAAGTTACCTTGTGGCAAATCGATTTTACCTTTTCTATTTCCATCATGATGTCCCCTGCCAAAGGTTAGATGAACTTAATTGGATATAAAGCATTCAAAAGTAGAGCAGGAGCAGAAGGTAACCTCAGCAGTTTAATTTTTCCTTTCAAAAGGGTTGTCCTGATTGGTCTGCATTGGGCTTTGATCTCTAGATTTGTGATGTAGGACTTTGAGCATTAGTGCTAAACTATACATAAGCCATTCTTTTACTGGTTATTTTGGGCATGGACTCGGTTCAATTATATGTACATGCATGGCTCACCTCAGCTCTCCTACAAGTTCAGTCATATATGCTAAATTGCCAATTCTTAATTGCTCTACAAAGTGTGGGGGATGGTGAGTTTGCAATTTGCTAATGCTTAATCCATAATAAGCAGCACTGCAGCAGTGACACCTGCTTAGGATTTAGAGCTTAGCATGCTTTCATGAGATACCAGACTATTGTAACAGAAGTTTTTGCACATCCTTGATCGTAACTGTCCCCCTCTTTTCCTGCTGAATTATATGAATCGTCAACACATAATGACATAACTGGCATGTTCGTTATTGATGTGGGGCCATTGGTAACGCATGCCACAATCAGAAATCGCATACTATTTGATGTTTCTCATGGTTAGCATACATCATTTATTTTATAAATAGATAGTCAGAATGGGGGTAAAGATGCATGGTAGGCAAGTATTGATCTCACCTCACGTTTCTTCTGTTTAATATGACTATCCCATGAAATCATTTTCAACACATTCACTGCAGGACATGACGCTTCTATTATCACTGAAATTATTTTTATTGATTTGTAGGTGGTACAATACCAGCCACCGCGCAACTGGTTTCATCATCCTATCATGTTGTGTCATCGCACTCCTTTGCCCGCTCTTCTTCGCATGTAGCAACGCATGCACCCTCCTTTGCCCCCTCTGCATCTCATGACAACATGCACCAGACAAGAAGCTCCTTACCGTTGTAAGTTAGCGCAACACATAACTCGCCTGCCTAGAGAAAATATCCTCTTAACTATGCAAGACTCATCCATCCTACTCTATGAAACATGAATTTTTTTATCAGTAACCTGGTAATGGTCTGAGATCCAGACCAAACCCACACCAAACCATTCTATATAGCAGCTTCAGCCTAATCCAAACTACCCCCACCACACCACCTCTCTAAACTAAACCAATCCAATCCATATGCAAAATAAAACCAAACCAACGTTGTAAGTATTGTTTGAAACCGGTTGCAAACAGTTTCGTGCTAATAGTTTTACTGGGCACCATGGCAGCAAGCCGCTACAACAGCACGTGGACAAGCACCACAAGTAGGCATGGATACTGGGCACCATGGCAGCAAGCCGCTACAGCCTACAGCAAGTGGACACGCACCAGAAGCAGGCATGGAAGCCAGCAAGCTCCCGTCTTCACCGTCAGCAAGTAGAAGCTCTGATCCTCGATGTGCATGGCCAGGACGGGCGGCCGTATACTTGTCTCTTCCGTAGCATGCATCTTTCAGTTAGTCGCCTCTGAATAAATTTAGCCCAGCTAATCTCCTAATGACATAGGTCTTTTTATTTATCCATAATTTTTCATAAAAACAATCTTTATTGACCAGAGACAATTACATCAAGTTAACTATTATAATAAGATCACTCATAGCATCTACACAGCTAAGTTGTACATAACCTATGAAAATTAGAGAAGAATGGCATGTCATCTATCATGCCATAGTGAGGTACAACACACAATGTAGTCTTCAATTTTGCTTGCCACTGTAGTAGCACTTGGACCGAGATGAAGGCTCTCCAAAAACAACACCTCCAAAAGAAAGAAAAACTTGCATGCGCATGTCATTACAGTGATCCAACCAGTAAAGGACACAACATATTTTCACCCTAGAAACCAAATCCTTCAAAGTCCAAAACAACCTTCAGCAAGGCTAATGCCAGGTACAACTGGCGACCTAGCAATCTCTCCTTAGAATTTAGGAACTGGTACCACTTCATCATATGCCCTAGAAAAGACCACAAAAAGTCAATTTAATTCCTCATAGGCATTTAGGACACAATAGAGAACCCGGATCAAGTCTTCACTACACATGATTTTAAGTTATTTGTGCCCTAAATTTGTATAAATGTTAGCATTTATAGAAAATGCCTAAGCAGGATGATAATGCTAGATACTTCTCTAGCGAGCCAGTTATAATCTTAAAACATGTGCCACAACCAATAGAGAGGGCGTTTCAATCTATCTAGAAATCCTTTGTTGTCACTAGCAATCATAACCTCTCATTGAAACGATTACAAAGATGTCCATCGATGATGAGGTCCAAACCGCTTGGCCTTTGATATATTCACTAGTTGAGTGCCCGTGCATTGCTAAGGTTATACAAAAGGTCTCATGATATACAGCACACGAGTAGATTCAATAGTACAGAGATACAATAGTACATAAAATTATTATCTGTCCATACTATGGAGATCCAATAGTTCACATCAGAGTTCAGTTGCTTTAATAGTTTTGTGTAGCAGGTTCTCGTACCTGGTAGTGATTAATTTTGTTTTACGACCAGATTGTTAGCGCGATGAGGGTGTCTAGGGAATAAATGACCACATATGCTGGACATACACAAAAAAATGATATGAATAACCACTAAACCAAATGGAACAAGTACCACCAGCCTCTCTCAGCATCATCAACCTGCTTGCAGCCTGCTCTTCAACTCTGCCTCATGCCCTCCATCGACTCAAGCTGCCTCTGTCCACCTGTAATAGCTCACCTCCTAGCTCAGCTCCTGCAGTCCTGCCCCTCCTTCACCACCCTCTCTCTCATCTTCTCCAAGGTTTGCACATTCCTGCAGGTCAAGAAACATAGGAAACAGTCAAATCAAGAGCTTGAAGAATTTGACATTCTCTATTGTGATGTAATTCACCAGTAAAGATAAGAATGCTGCTTGAGATAATATAATATATAGTACCATGATTGTCTCTAACAATGCTGATTGCTCACATACAATGCTCCTTCTTGCTGCTCCTGTGTGGTCCAGGAGGTCTGTAAATCCTTCATTCTTTGAACAGTCAGTGTTCACTGGATGCATTAAGAACATTTATCCTTAGTTTCTCTCTTCTTCCTACTCTATGGAACTTGTGATCCGTTATGATGATCCATTCAGTATTTGAATGTTACAGTCAGTTGTACCCGGCTGTTACAGTCAATTGTATTTGAATGTTGTCCTTACGGGGTGTTTGGATCCCCAGGACTAATTGTTAGTCCATGTTTTAGATGCCAATTAGAAAGACTAAACATGAGCTAATTATAAAACTAATTGCATAAGTCGTGGCTAATTCGCGAGACAAACCTATTAAGCCTAATTAATCCATGATTAGCCCATGTTTACTGTAGCATCACATGGGCTAATTATGGATTAATTAGGCTTAACAGATTCGTCTCGCGAATTAGCCATGGCTTATGCAATTAGTTTTATAATTAGCTCATGTTTAATCCTCCTAATTAGCATCTAAAACATGGACTAACAATTAGTCCGTGGGGCTCCAAACACCCCTTAGTTTATTCGTTCTAGCATATTCAGAATGTTGGCATCCTACTAGTGCAGTGGAAATTAGCTTGCTAAAATTGGTGTGCTTGAGATCTCAGAACACATAAATCTTATCCCTTCCCTGATTTAGTTACTTTTTGAGAAACAAATGGATTTGGAAATGTTGGCTTCACACCAAGTGCCTGAGAAACTGCCTTGATGGACCATATGAATTTCAATCCTTAACTGATTCACAGACCTGAGAAGTAGACTTTCTTAGGTATTTAACTTTTAAGGAATTTTCAGGAACACATGGTCCCATTTGATGATTTTGGCACCCCTTATGGGTTGTTAGAAACTTGTGGAAGTTTGCAGAATCTAAATCGTCACTTAGCTTTTAGAGCTGCAATTTGGTTCCATATATTTCGATAATGATCTTTGGGCTGCTATGATCATGAACAAGATGATAATTTCGAACCAAAACTTATAAATTGTTATATCCACCAATGAAAATTATTGAATTTGGTCACACCTATTTGTTTGTTACCTAAACTTGCCTCAGTGTTATATACATTGCTGAACCTACAATCTACGGCCCTGTTCGGCAGGACTTATTGCGGCTGCGGCTGATTTGTAGGGCTGATTTGTTGTGAGAGAAAAATATTGTTCCATGGCTGAAAAGTAGGGCTAACTCTGGCTGATCAGCTCAAGCGAACAGGGCCTACATTATATTAGTTTACATACATTGTTCAGATTTAGCATCTAGTACTCTTGAGCAGTGAGTACTCTATGTGTTCCTGAAAATTCCTTAAAAGTTAAATACCTAAGAAAGTCTACTTCTCAGGTCTGTGAATCAGTTAAGGATTGAAATTCATATGGTCCATCAAGGCAGTTTCTCAGGCACTTGGTGTGAAGCCAACATTTCCAAATCCATTTGTTTCTCAAAAAGTAACTAAATCAGGGAAGGGATAAGATTTATGTGTTCTGAGATCTCAAGCACACCAATTTTAGCAAGCTAATTTCCACTGCACTAGTAGGATGCCAACATTCTGAATATGCTAGAACGAATAAACTAAGGGGTGTTTGGAGCCCCACGGACTAATTGTTAGTCCATGTTTTAGATGCTAATTAGGAGGATTAAACATGAGCTAATTATAAAACTAATTGCATAAGCCATGGCTAATTCGCGAGACGAATCTGTTAAGCCTAATTAATCCATAATTAGCCCATGTGATGCTACAGTAAACATGGGCTAATCATGGATTAATTAGGCTTAATAGGTTTGTCTCGCGAATTAGCCACGACTTATGCAATTAGTTTTATAATTAGCTCATGTTTAGTCTTTCTAATTGGCATCTAAAACATGGACTAACAATTAGTCCTGGGGATCCAAACACCCCGTAAGGACAACATTCAAATACAATTGACTGTAACAGCCGGGTACAACTGACTGTAACATTCAAATACTGAATGGATCATCATAACGGATCACAAGTTCCATAGAGTAGGAAGAAGAGAGAAACTAAGGATAAATGTTCTTAATGCATCCAGTGAACACTGACTGTTCAAAGAATGAAGGATTTACAGACCTCCTGGACCACACAGGAGCAGCCAAGAAGGAGCATTGTATGTGAGCAATCAGCATTGTTAGAGACAATCATGGTACTATATATTATATTATCTCAAGCAGCATTCTTATCTTTACTGGTGAATTACATCACAATAGAGAATGTCAAATTCTTCAAGCTCTTGATTTGACTGTTTCCTATGTTTCTTGACCTGCAGGAATGTGCAAACCTTGGAGAAGATGAGAGAGAGGGTGGTGAAGGAGGGGCAGGACTGCAGGAGCTGAGCTAGGAGGTGAGCTATTACAGGTGGACAGAGGCAGCTTGAGTCGATGGAGGGCATGAGGCAGAGTTGAAGAGCAGGCTGCAAGCAGGTTGATGATGCTGAGAGAGGCTGGTGGTACTTGTTCCATTTGGTTTAGTGGTTATTCATATCATTTTTTTGTGTATGTCCAGCATATGTGGTCATTTATTCCCTAGACACCCTCATCGCGCTAACAATCTGGTCGTAAAACAAAATTAATCACTACCAGGTACGAGAACCTGCTACACAAAACTATTAAAGCAACTGAACTCTGATGTGAACTATTGGATCTCCATAGTATGGACAGATAATAATTTTATGTACTATTGTATCTCTGTACTATTGAATCTACTCGTGTGCTGTATATCATGAGACCTTTTGTATAACCTTAGCAATGCACGGGCACTCAACTAGTGAATATATCAAAGGCCAAGCGGTTTGGACCTCATCATCGATGGACATCTTTGTAATCGTTTCAATGAGAGGTTATGATTGCTAGTGACAACAAAGGATTTCTAGATAGATTGAAACGCCCTCTCTATTGGTTGTGGCACATGTTTTAAGATTATAACTGGCTCGCTAGAGAAGTATCTAGCATTATCATCCTGCTTAGGCATTTTCTATAAATGCTAACATTTATACAAATTTAGGGCACAAATAACTTAAAATCATGTGTAGTGAAGACTTGATCCGGGTTCTCTATTGTGTCCTAAATGCCTATGAGGAATTAAATTGACTTTTTGTGGTCTTTTCTAGGGCATATGATGAAGTGGTACCAGTTCCTAAATTCTAAGGAGAGATTGCTAGGTCGCCAGTTGTACCTGGCATTAGCCTTGCTGAAGGTTGTTTTGGACTTTGAAGGATTTGGTTTCTAGGGTGAAAATATGTTGTGTCCTTTACTGGTTGGATCACTGTAATGACATGCGCATGCAAGTTTTTTCTTTCTTTTGGAGGTGTTGTTTTTGGAGAGCCTTCATCTCGGTCCAAGTGCTACTACAGTGGCAAGCAAAATTGAAGACTACATTGTGTGTTGTACCTCACTATGGCATGATAGATGACATGCCATTCTTCTCTAATTTTCATAGGTTATGTACAACTTAGCTGTGTAGATGCTATGAGTGATCTTATTATAATAGTTAACTTGATGTAATTGTCTCTGGTCAATAAAGATTGTTTTTATGAAAAATTATGGATAAATAAAAAGACCTATGTCATTAGGAGATTAGCTGGGCTAAATTTATTCAGAGGCGACTAACTGAAAGATGCATGCTACGGAAGAGACAAGTATACGGCCGCCCGTCCTGGCCATGCACATCGAGGATCAGAGCTTCTACTTGCTGACGGTGAAGACGGGAGCTTGCTGGCTTCCATGCCTGCTTCTGGTGCGTGTCCACTTGCTGTAGGCTGTAGCGGCTTGCTGCCATGGTGCCCAGTATCCATGCCTACTTGTGGTGCTTGTCCACGTGCTGTTGTAGCGGCTTGCTGCCATGGTGCCCAGTAAAACTATTAGCACGAAACTGTTTGCAACCGGTTTCAAACAATACTTACAACGTTGGTTTGGTTTTATTTTGCATATGGATTGGATTGGTTTAGTTTAGAGAGGTGGTGTGGTGGGGGTAGTTTGGATTAGGCTGAAGCTGCTATATAGAATGGTTTGGTGTGGGTTTGGTCTGGATCTCAGACCATTACCAGGTTACTGATAAAAAAATTCATGTTTCATAGAGTAGGATGGATGAGTCTTGCATAGTTAAGAGGATATTTTCTCTAGGCAGGCGAGTTATGTGTTGCGCTAACTTACAACGGTAAGGAGCTTCTTGTCTGGTGCATGTTGTCATGAGATGCAGAGGGGGCAAAGGAGGGTGCATGCGTTGCTACATGCGAAGAAGAGCGGGCAAAGGAGTGCGATGACACAACATGATAGGATGATGAAACCAGTTGCGCGGTGGCTGGTATTGTACCACCTACAAATCAATAAAAATAATTTCAGTGATAATAGAAGCGTCATGTCCTGCAGTGAATGTGTTGAAAATGATTTCATGGGATAGTCATATTAAACAGAAGAAACGTGAGGTGAGATCAATACTTGCCTACCATGCATCTTTACCCCATTCTGACTATCTATTTATAAAATAAATGATGTATGCTAACCATGAGAACATCAAATAGTATGCGATTCTGATTGTGGCATGCGTTACCAATGGCCCCACATCAATAACGAACATGCCAGTTATGTCATTATGTGTTGACGATTCATATAATTCAGCAGGAAAAGAGGGGGACAGTTTACGATCAAGGATGTGCAAAAACTTCTGTTACAATAGTCTGGTATCTCATGAACATGCTAAAGCTTCTAAATCCTAAGCAGGTGTCACTGCTGCAGTGCTGCTTATTATGGATTAAGCATTAGCAAATTGCAAACTCACCATCCCCCACACTTTGTAGAGCAATTAAGAATTGGCAATTTAGCATATATGACTGAACTTGTAGGAGAGCTGAGGTGAGCCATGCATGTACATATAATTGAACCGAGTCCATGCCCAAAATAACCAGTAAAGAATGGCTTATGTATAGTTTAGCACTAATGCTCAAAGTCCTACATCACAAAATCTAGAGATCAAAGCCCAATGCAGACCAATCAGGACAACCCTTTTGAAAGGAAAAATTAAACTGCTGAGGTTACCTTCTGCTCCTGCTCTACTTTTGAATGCTTTATATCCAATTAAGTTCATCTAACCTTTGGCAGGGGACATCATGATGGAAATAGAAAAGGTAAAATCGATTTGCCACAAGGTAACTTATCAAGGATGGCAACTGGAGCATTGCCGAAAGCAAATACGAATGAAATTTCTATGGTATATTAAAACTTACATGAGTAATTTATCAGTAGTGAACAATATCACCATCAAATGGAGCCGACAAATGGAACTTAACCAGAACATAAAATCTCTATAAATAAAAAATAATTGTATCGAGCATTGCCATGATAATAAAAAATCTAAATTTTTTGGACAGCAAAATAAGCACACAAAATAGCTAAACAGACAAAATGAAGTACACATAGAAGACTGACAAACCTAATAATCCAGCACATGCAGAAGAGAACACAATAACTGGTGGTGCCTGCATATAAGGAAAAAAAACAAATAGGAGGATCAGATTAATACTTCTTTGCACCAGATCATCATGTGATCAACTTTTTATTGTTGTTGACAAAGAAGACAGTGCTCATAATTTCTGCCCTCTTAACTTGGTGCAGCTATGGATACACACCAAGAAATCACAACATGGACACATTCGTAAACATTATCTAATTGATGGAATTGTTAAATAGAACACAGGGTCTGATTGGATATTCAACACTGTGCAGAGATGAAGTCACGAATGGTGGTACTTAGAACATTAGAACGAATTAGGTCTTGATATCTGCTATCGAATGAATGTTACAACTGAAGATTGTCACAGTGATGGCCATGAAGTTAATAAGAAATGTCCTTAAAATGGTTCATGCTGAACAGGTCCACAAGAAACTGTTAATGTATGGATTATAAAAGTATATAATAACTTACACCAACAAAAAAATGCATCCACATTGGGCCCTTAATGTGGCGTCGAACAACAGGCATAACTGCATTAGAAACTCAGAAATCAGATCTTATGGAAAAATAATTATCATTGCACAGCAGCATTAACAGGCCAAAACTTATGAAAAACAAAAAAAAGGTTAACCAATTTCATCCTATGCCCATTTATCAAAAATACATACAAAGCAAAAATCAACTCAATGTAAATAAAGCGAGCAATATAATGTGAACCAATAAGATGATCTTTGACATGCTCAGGTATGTATGAGGAATAAACATTATGCTATTTGCAAAGTACTGTTTACACATGCAAAGATAATCCCAAACCGAGCACCATAAAAGTTTTTTAGCACAAAAGAAGAATATATTCATGCCTCAGTAAATCGTATACTAATGAGATTCAGTACAAGTATGAATGGCAAGTGTTACTAAGACAACTAGTAACATCACTCACGAATCACAATCACATAGACGAAATATGCAGCAAGTGGATCCCAAACTAATTTAATTACAATCCATTCATTAGTCACAAGGCGGAGCAAAATAAATGGTATAGACAATCTAATCAT
The DNA here is from genome assembly GCA_030439765.1 of Tripidium arundinaceum. NCBI lineage: Eukaryota > Viridiplantae > Streptophyta > Magnoliopsida > Poales > Poaceae > Tripidium > Tripidium arundinaceum. The sequence goes on along the minus strand of JAHUYU010003026.1, from coordinate 8,549 downwards.
CTGGCATGCACACATCGACTAGTGCTCAAACAACTCAATTTGTTACAGATTACAGAAGAGAACATACCATGGTTGAACCATAAAACGCTCCTGCTATACCCCCAAGAGCCGAACCAATCTGCCACGAGATGGAAACATGCGTGTATTTAATACTAACAGCCACATCAAAGTCCTAATATCTTACAGAACATAAGCCAAGCTGGAGAGGGAACATACAAAGGAGAAGCTATCTCGAACCAATGGAGATACCGTCCAGCTCCTCATTTCCTTCAAGCAATAACAAAATCAAGGATCAGTTGAGCTGTGTTAATTACTTTCGGAAATTCAATACTTCTTCCAGCAGTTTGTAAACAAATCTCTATGCTGAGCTGTGAATGTCAATTTGCACAAAATGGCTACTCTCATTTACAAACATCTGAGCACGGAAAACTTGCACTGCCAAAATCAAAGTAAGTGGACTTTTTTCTTTTTTATAAATAGAAAAACAGGACACCACTGGCACTGTCCTCAGGCTGGATATTCAGATGTTGAGAATCAACCACTCGATGCAGCAAAAGCAGGTCAAGCGTAACACAAACATAATACTAGCATATAATTTCTTCCTCCAACTCCATAATAAATCCCCTGCCGAGCTGCCAATTTCAATTTGTGCAAACTAACTACGCTCACGAACATAGGCGCATCGAAGCAGCAACTACTCGCACAACTGAGTCGGGCTATAATCAAGGTCAGTAGACAACCAAAAAAATCGCTAGCACGGTCAACCGCCCGAATTAGCAGGCGGAGAATCAACAACCGCTAGCAGCGGCAACAGCAGGTTAGACGAAACAAACAGATGGGTTGCCGCAGAGGCAGCGCGACCCGGCAGGTAGCAACAGCATCATGGGCAAGATGGAGGAGGCGATCTGGGGGCGTGGGTTCACCATGTCCTTGGAGAGTGGCCCGGCGCAGCGAGGGCACCACCGGGGGATCTCAGGGCAGCGCGTTGCGTCCTCCGCAGCTTTCATGACGCCTTCCTCCGCTCGCCGGAATCCGGATGCCCAGAGGGATGAGGAACTGAGGATGACGGATCGATCGGTCGTTGGATCCGCCGCGAGCTCGCGGTCGCGGGAGCAGTGGCGGAGCTAGCGCTGAAAGCAAGCAGGGGCCAAACGGAGACGGAGACGGCTGCCTTGGCCCTCCGCTCCTCGGGCCTCGGCAGACGGAGACGGCAGTCGGCTGCGGCCGCAGCGGAAGTCGTCAGTCGGCACTGGGCGGGCGACGGGAGCGGCAGGCCGCGGGCGGTCACGCGGCGGCGGCGATGCTCGCTGCTTGCCCCTGGCGCGTGGTGGCTGGCTGCCTGACTCGCGCCTCGCGCCGTCCGCCGTCGCCCTCTGCTCGCACGCACGGGAGTTGGAGGAAGAAATTATATGCTAGTATTATGTTTGTGTTACGCTTGACCTGCTTTTGCTGCATCGAGTGGTTGATTCTCAACATCTGAATATCCAGCCTGAGGACAGTGCCAGTGGTGTCCTGTTTTTCTATTTATAAAAAAGAAAAAAGTCCACTTACTTTGATTTTGGCAGTGCAAGTTTTCCGTGCTCAGATGTTTGTAAATGAGAGTAGCCATTTTGTGCAAATTGACATTCACAGCTCAGCATAGAGATTTGTTTACAAACTGCTGGAAGAAGTATTGAATTTCCGAAAGTAATTAACACAGCTCAACTGATCCTTGATTTTGGTTATTGCTTGAAGGAAATGAGGAGCTGGACGGTATCTCCATTGGTTCGAGATAGCTTCTCCTTTGTATGTTCCCTCTCCAGCTTGGCTTATGTTCTGTAAGATATTAGGACTTTGATGTGGCTGTTAGTATTAAATACACGCATGTTTCCATCTCGTGGCAGATTGGTTCGGCTCTTGGGGTATAGCAGGAGCGTTTATGGTTTCAACCATGGTATGTTCTCTTCTGTAATCTGTAACAAATTGAGTTGTTTGAGCACTAGTCGATGTGTGCATGCCAGATGATTAGATTGTCTATACCATTTATTTTGCTCCGCCTTGTGACTAATGAATGGATTGTAATTAAATTAGTTTGGGATCCACTTGCTGCATATTTCGTCTATGTGATTGTGATTCGTGAGTGATGTTACTAGTTGTCTTAGTAACACTTGCCATTCATACTTGTACTGAATCTCATTAGTATACGATTTACTGAGGCATGAATATATTCTTCTTTTGTGCTAAAAAAACTTTTATGGTGCTCGGTTTGGGATTATCTTTGCATGTGTAAACAGTACTTTGCAAATAGCATAATGTTTATTCCTCATACATACCTGAGCATGTCAAAGATCATCTTATTGGTTCACATTATATTTGCTCGCTTTATTTACATTGAGTTGATTTTTGCTTTGTATGTATTTTTGATAAATGGGCATAGGATGAAATTGGTTAACCTTTTTTTGTTTTTCATAAGTTTTGGCCTGTTAATGCTGCTGTGCAATGATAATTATTTTTCCATAAGATCTGATTTCTGAGTTTCTAATGCAGTTATGCCTGTTGTTCGACGCCACATTAAGGGCCCAATGTGGATGCATTTTTTTGTTGGTGTAAGTTATTATATACTTTTATAATCCATACATTAACAGTTCTTGTGGACCTGTTCAGCATGAACCATTTTAAGGACATTTCTTATTAACTTCATGGCCATCACTGTGACAATCTTCAGTTGTAACATTCATTCTATAGCAGATATCAAGACCTAATTCGTTCTAATGTTCTAAGTACACCATTCGTGACTTCATCTCTGCACAGTGTTGAATATCCAATCAGACCCTGTGTTCTATTTAACAATTCCATCAAATTAGATAATGTTTACGAATGTGTCCATGTTGTGATTTCTTGGTGTGTATCCATAGCTGCACCAAGTTAAGAGGGCAGAAATTATGAGCACTGTCTTCTTTGTCAACAACAATAAAAAGTTGATCACATGATGATCTGGTGCAAAGAAGTATTAATCTGATCCTCCTATTTGTTTTTTTTCCTTATATGCAGGCACCACCAGTTATTGTGTTCTCTTCTGCATGTGCTGGATTATTAGGTTTGTCAGTCTTCTATGTGTACTTCATTTTGTCTGTTTAGCTATTTTGTGTGCTTATTTTGCTGTCCAAAAATTAGATTTTTTATTATCATGGCAATGCTCGATACAATTATTTTTTTATTTATAGAGATTTTATGTTCTGGTTAAGTTCCATTTGTCGGCTCCATTTGATGGTGATATTGTTCACTACTGATAAATTACTCATGTAAGTTTTAATATACCATAGAAATTTCATTCGTATTTGCTTTCGGCAATGCTCCAGTTGCCATCCTTGATAAGTTACCTTGTGGCAAATCGATTTTACCTTTTCTATTTCCATCATGATGTCCCCTGCCAAAGGTTAGATGAACTTAATTGGATATAAAGCATTCAAAAGTAGAGCAGGAGCAGAAGGTAACCTCAGCAGTTTAATTTTTCCTTTCAAAAGGGTTGTCCTGATTGGTCTGCATTGGGCTTTGATCTCTAGATTTTGTGATGTAGGACTTTGAGCATTAGTGCTAAACTATACATAAGCCATTCTTTTACTGGTTATTTTGGGCATGGACTCGGTTCAATTATATGTACATGCATGGCTCACCTCAGCTCTCCTACAAGTTCAGTCATATATGCTAAATTGCCAATTCTTAATTGCTCTACAAAGTGTGGGGGATGGTGAGTTTGCAATTTGCTAATGCTTAATCCATAATAAGCAGCACTGCAGCAGTGACACCTGCTTAGGATTTAGAAGCTTTAGCATGTTCATGAGATACCAGACTATTGTAACAGAAGTTTTTGCACATCCTTGATCGTAACTGTCCCCCTCTTTTCCTGCTGAATTATATGAATCGTCAACACATAATGACATAACTGGCATGTTCGTTATTGATGTGGGCCATTGGTAACGCATGCCACAATCAGAAATCGCATACTATTTGATGTTTCTCATGGTTAGCATACATCATTTATTTTATAAATAGATAGTCAGAATGGGGTAAAGATGCATGGTAGGCAAGTATTGATCTCACCTCACGTTTCTTCTGTTTAATATGACTATCCCATGAAATCATTTTCAACACATTCACTGCAGGACATGACGCTTCTATTATCACTGAAATTATTTTTATTGATTTGTAGGTGGTACAATACCAGCCACCGCGCAACTGGTTTCATCATCCTATCATGTTGTGTCATCGCACTCCTTTGCCCGCTCTTCTTCGCATGTAGCAACGCATGCACCCTCCTTTGCCCCCTCTGCATCTCATGACAACATGCACCAGACAAGAAGCTCCTTACCGTTGTAAGTTAGCGCAACACATAACTCGCCTGCCTAGAGAAAATATCCTCTTAACTATGCAAGACTCATCCATCCTACTCTATGAAACATGAATTTTTTTATCAGTAACCTGGTAATGGTCTGAGATCCAGACCAAACCCACACCAAAACCATTCTATATAGCAGCTTCAGCCTAATCCAAACTACCCCCACCACACCACCTCTCTAAACTAAACCAATCCAATCCATATGCAAAATAAAACCAAACCAACGTTGTAAGTATTGTTTGAAACCGGTTGCAAACAGTTTCGTGCTAATAGTTTTACTGGGCACCATGGCAGCAAGCCGCTACAACAGCACGTGGACAAGCACCACAAGTAGGCATGGATACTGGGCACCATGGCAGCAAGCCGCTACAGCCTACAGCAAGTGGACACGCACCAGAAGCAGGCATGGAAGCCAGCAAGCTCCGTCTTCACCGTCAGCAAGTAGAAGCTCTGATCCTCGATGTGCATGGCCAGGACGGGCGGCCGTATACTTGTCTCTTCCGTAGCATGCATCTTTCAGTTAGTCGCCTCTGAATAAATTTAGCCCAGCTAATCTCCTAATGACATAGGTCTTTTTATTTATCCATAATTTTTCATAAAAACAATCTTTATTGACCAGAGACAATTACATCAAGTTAACTATTATAATAAGATCACTCATAGCATCTACACAGCTAAGTTGTACATAACCTATGAAAATTAGAGAAGAATGGCATGTCATCTATCATGCCATAGTGAGGTACAACACACAATGTAGTCTTCAATTTTGCTTGCCACTGTAGTAGCACTTGGACCGAGATGAAGGCTCTCCAAAAACAACACCTCCAAAAGAAAGAAAAAACTTGCATGCGCATGTCATTACAGTGATCCAACCAGTAAAGGACACAACATGATAGGATGATGAAACCAGTTGCGCGGTGGCTGGTATTGTACCACCTACAAATCAATAAAAATAATTTCAGTGATAATAGAAGCGTCATGTCCTGCAGTGAATGTGTTGAAAATGATTTCATGGGATAGTCATATTAAACAGAAGAAACGTGAGGTGAGATCAATACTTGCCTACCATGCATCTTTACCCCATTCTGACTATCTATTTATAAAATAAATGATGTATGCTAACCATGAGAAACATCAAATAGTATGCGATTTCTGATTGTGGCATGCGTTACCAATGGCCCCACATCAATAACGAACATGCCAGTTATGTCATTATGTGTTGACGATTCATATAATTCAGCAGGAAAAGAGGGGGACAGTTACGATCAAGGATGTGCAAAAACTTCTGTTACAATAGTCTGGTATCTCATGAACATGCTAAAGCTTCTAAATCCTAAGCAGGTGTCACTGCTGCAGTGCTGCTTATTATGGATTAAGCATTAGCAAATTGCAAACTCACCATCCCCCACACTTTGTAGAGCAATTAAGAATTGGCAATTTAGCATATATGACTGAACTTGTAGGAGAGCTGAGGTGAGCCATGCATGTACATATAATTGAACCGAGTCATGCCCAAAATAACCAGTAAAAGAATGGCTTATGTATAGTTTAGCACTAATGCTCAAAGTCCTACATCACAAAATCTAGAGATCAAAGCCCAATGCAGACCAATCAGGACAACCCTTTTGAAAGGAAAAATTAAACTGCTGAGGTTACCTTCTGCTCCTGCTCTACTTTTGAATGCTTTATATCCAATTAAGTTCATCTAACCTTTGGCAGGGGACATCATGATGGAAATAGAAAAGGTAAAATCGATTTGCCACAAGGTAACTTATCAAGGATGGCAACTGGAGCATTGCCGAAAGCAAATACGAATGAAATTTCTATGGTATATTAAAACTTACATGAGTAATTTATCAGTAGTGAACAATATCACCATCAAATGGAGCCGACAAATGGAACTTAACCAGAACATAAAATCTCTATAAATAAAAAATAATTGTATCGAGCATTGCCATGATAATAAAAAATCTAAATTTTTGGACAGCAAAATAAGCACACAAAATAGCTAAACAGACAAAATGAAGTACACATAGAAGACTGACAAACCTAATAATCCAGCACATGCAGAAGAGAACACAATAACTGGTGGTGCCTGCATATAAGGAAAAAAAAACAAATAGGAGGATCAGATTAATACTTCTTTGCACCAGATCATCATGTGATCAACTTTTTATTGTTGTTGACAAAGAAGACAGTGCTCATAATTTCTGCCCTCTTAACTTGGTGCAGCTATGGATACACACCAAGAAATCACAACATGGACACATTCGTAAACATTATCTAATTTGATGGAATTGTTAAATAGAACACAGGGTCTGATTGGATATTCAACACTGTGCAGAGATGAAGTCACGAATGGTGTACTTAGAACATTAGAACGAATTAGGTCTTGATATCTGCTATAGAATGAATGTTACAACTGAAGATTGTCACAGTGATGGCCATGAAGTTAATAAGAAATGTCCTTAAAATGGTTCATGCTGAACAGGTCCACAAGAACTGTTAATGTATGGATTATAAAAGTATATAATAACTTACACCAACAAAAAAATGCATCCACATTGGGCCCTTAATGTGGCGTCGAACAACAGGCATAACTGCATTAGAAACTCAGAAATCAGATCTTATGGAAAAATAATTATCATTGCACAGCAGCATTAACAGGCCAAAACTTATGAAAAACAAAAAAAGGTTAACCAATTTCATCCTATGCCCATTTATCAAAAAATACATACAAAGCAAAAATCAACTCAATGTAAATAAAGCGAGCAAATATAATGTGAACCAATAAGATGATCTTTGACATGCTCAGGTATGTATGAGGAATAAACATTATGCTATTTGCAAAGTACTGTTTACACATGCAAAGATAATCCCAAACCGAGCACCATAAAAGTTTTTTTAGCACAAAAGAAGAATATATTCATGCCTCAGTAAATCGTATACTAATGAGATTCAGTACAAGTATGAATGGCAAGTGTTACTAAGACAACTAGTAACATCACTCACGAATCACAATCACATAGACGAAATATGCAGCAAGTGGATCCCAAACTAATTTAATTACAATCCATTCATTAGTCACAAGGCGGAGCAAAATAAATGGTATAGACAATCTAATCATCTGGCATGCACACATCGACTAGTGCTCAAACAACTCAATTTGTTACAGATTACAGAAGAGAACATACCATGGTTGAAACCATAAAACGCTCCTGCTATACCCCCAAGAGCCGAACCAATCTGCCACGAGATGGAAACATGCGTGTATTTAATACTAACAGCCACATCAAAGTCCTAATATCTTACAGAACATAAGCCAAGCTGGAGAGGGAACATACAAAGGAGAAGCTATCTCGAACCAATGGAGATACCGTCCAGCTCCTCATTTCCTTCAAGCAATAACAAAATCAAGGATCAGTTGAGCTGTGTTAATTACTTTCGGAAATTCAATACTTCTTCCAGCAGTTTGTAAACAAATCTCTATGCTGAGCTGTGAATGTCAATTTGCACAAAATGGCTACTCTCATTTACAAACATCTGAGCACGGAAAACTTGCACTGCCAAAATCAAAGTAAGTGGACTTTTTTCTTTTTTATAAATAGAAAAACAGGACACCACTGGCACTGTCCTCAGGCTGGATATTCAGATGTTGAGAATCAACCACTCGATGCAGCAAAAGCAGGTCAAGCGTAACACAAACATAATACTAGCATATAATTTCTTCCTCCAACTCCCGTGCGTGCGAGCAGAGGGCGACGGCGGACGGCGCGAGCGCGAGTCAGGCAGCCAGCCACCACGCGCCAGGGGCAAGCAGCGAGCATCGCCGCCGCCGCGTGACCGCCCGCGGCCTGCCGCTCCCCGTCGCCGCCCAGTGCCGACTGACGACTTCCGCTGCGGCGCAGCCGACTGCCGTCTCCGTCTGCCGAGGCCCGAGGAGCGGAGGGCCAAGGCAGCCGTCTCCGTCTCCGTTTGGCCCCTGCTTGCTTTCAGCGCTAGCACGGTCAACCGCCCGAATTAGCAGGCGAGAATCAACAACCGCTAGCAGCGGCAACAGCAGTTAGACGAAACAAACAGATGGGTTGCCGCAGAGGGCAGCGCGACCCGGCAGGTAGCAACAGCATCATGGGCAAGATGGAGGAGGCGATCTGGGGGCGTGGGTTCACCAGTC
>JAHUYU010003361.1:0-15213 GCA_030439765.1 Tripidium arundinaceum | reverse complement strand
ACAGTAAACATTTGCAAATCATGACTAATTAGACTCGATTAGATTCATCTCGTCGAATTAGCCTCCGGATCTATATAATTATTTTATAATTAATCTATATTTAATCATCCTAAATAGCATCTAAACGCTTGATGTGACCCGGACTATCATCCAGGCGTGCCCTATGTCAGCTTCTCCCTTCCAAGAATTAACAAAGTGGATGCGGATTCCGTGTCAGATTGGGAACTCACCCCCATATCTGCCCTCTTGAATTTGCCTGCCCTGCCAGCACCAGCAAGCATTGATCTGATGATCTCAAAGAAACAGGCAAATTTTGTTGAGAAAACAGCAGGCGGAAACTTAGCCTTTGCCAGCCATTCGTTGACTGACTGGCCGGCAAAAATGACAGTTTCTGCTTGCAACCGCTCGTCAACCGAGAAATGAAGGTGGATCAGGACACATGTCTGCTCTGCTGCCGCTGCCGTCCGTCCCGTCCGATCCCCACTGCAGGTAGTGAGCCAGTAAAACTTCATTCGTCGGCATGATGAGTATCTTCAGTACAGGTCTGAAGGAAGATCAGATCGTCGGTGCCATCTTAAAACCGCCTTTATGGTTTTGTATAATACATGCATGCAGTGGTACCGTAGTGTACCAGCACCGGAAATAGAGTAATGCAAGAAACGTTTCCCCCCACAATGCCCACAACCACCCACATCATGGTACAAATTCTTATCAAGTGCTACATTTTATAACCCTGCACTGCATCTAGTGTGCTAGTAGTGCAGCAGCTAGTGCTTAGTGCAAAGTGCGATTCAGTTACTGATGATCACAACTGACCGCCATGATTGCGCTGGTCCATACCTCGGATTATGATAATAAAGACTAAAGAGCAGACGCTGGATTAATTGAGGTGGATTTGTGCAGTGCTAAGGGCACTCGCAATGGTTAGAGCTAGTTACTAGTTTTAAGACAACTTCTCCAATAATGCTAACTTTTAGCATATAAATTTTAACATGATAGTCTCATATGACACTCTTATTTAACCTTAAAATGTGTGCAAGAGCTTAGCTCTAGATTAAGAACTAGTTTTTTTCTCTTCTATTAAAATATGAAAAAAATGTTTAAAGCTAACTTAAAAGTTGCTGGAGCTACCCAAATTGAAGCCATAGACGTGGGCCCGTCACTGCAGCGTCCCCACCATGGGGGCTAGTTCTTGCATGGGTTGCCAAACGACATGTGCTTAGTGTCACTGTGTGAGTGACTCGATGGTTTGTTTGGTCCTGGATGGAATGCGATGCTAGTGCCACCTGGTCCAGAGGATTTGGCTGGAGAGGCTTCGACGTTGACATCTTCTCTTGCCGTGCTCAGTTTCCCACTTTCTTCTCTGGACGGGATGTGTCGTACCGTCTGTGTCTGATTTCAAACGGTGACAAGACTGAGTAAGACTGAGTGAGCTATTGCGTGATGATAAAAGTAGCAGTAGTCTAGAAGCGCTCAGCTCAGAAGATACGTGCCAAAGGCCCAAAGCAGTGAGGTTTGGACTTTGGAGAGCCAAACCGAGACAACATTCGAATCCGAAAGGTAAGCTACTGGCTAGAAAAGGGGGTTTCGGTTTTGAAACGGTGAGTGCGGTAGCTACAGATAGAATATATACCTCCTCCTCGCTTTTGTGATATGCAAATGAGTAGAGAGTCTGCTTGCGGCTTACTTTTGGGTGAGCTACTGCTGCAAGAGAACGAGGATGTAAGTGTACTGTTGCTGTTGGAGCTGCCACTAGGTAGAAGTAGAAGCAGTAGCTGTGCAAAAATTAGTTGGCTTCGGAAGAGCAATTGCTTTAACGAGCGTGTTGAAGATGGCAATATATATTTGGAAACTTCTACAAGGATCTTGAGATTACAAGACAGAAGATATTTGCCATGCAAAATTCTAGAGCTAACTTCATGTAAATCAACCCATGTCAAATCTCATAAACTCTCTTATTTCTTGTATCAATCATGCTATTCTATCAAATAAACCACTAGAATGTTTTAAGGTGCTCAATCCAATCCAAGCTTGTCTGATGAAGCTGAAGCCCTTTAGACAAATGTTTGGCAAAATGGCTTGGTTATACACATGAGAAAGTTGTTTGAAATATTCAGGCTATGTCAACACTATTGCATAATCAACATCATCACTGGTTTTCGCAATTAAACATAGATGTCGGGGCTTATAGTATAGAACAGAGTTCGCGAATTGTGAAAGGATAGGGTTAGATCTGTAAAAGAGAGACAAGCTTGGATTGGATTGAGCACCTTAAAACATTCTAGTGGTTTATTTGATAGAATAGCATGATTGATACAAGAAATAAGAGAGTTTATGAGATTTGACATGGGTTGATTTACATGAAGTTAGCTCTAGAATTTTGCATGGCAAATATCTTCTGTCTTGTAATCTCAAGATCCTTGTAGAAGTTTCCAAATATATATTGCCATCTTCAACACGCTCGTTAAAGCAATTGCTCTTCCGAAGCCAACTAATTTTTGCACAGCTACTGCTTCTACTTCTACCTAGTGGCAGCTCCAACAGCAACAGTACACTTACATCCTCGTTCTCTTGCAGCAGTAGCTCACCCAAAAGTAAGCCGCAAGCAGACTCTCTACTCATTTGCATATCACAAAAGCGAGGAGGAGGTATATATTCTATCTGTAGCTACCGCACTCACCGTTTCAAAACCGAAACCCCCTTTTCTAGCCAGTAGCTTACCTTTCGGATTCGAATGTTGTCTCGGTTTGGCTCTCCAAAGTCCAAACCTCACTGCTTTGGGCCTTTGGCACGTATCTTCTGAGCTGAGCGCTTCTAGACTACTGCTACTTTTATCATCACGCAATAGCTCACTCAGTCTTACTCAGTCTTGTCACCGTTTGAAATCAGACACAGACGGTACGACACATCCCGTCCAGAGAAGAAAGTGGGAAACTGAGCACGGCAAGAGAAGATGTCAACGTCGAAGCCTCTCCAGCCAAATCCTCTGGACCAGGTGGCACTAGCATCGCATTCCATCCAGGACCAAACAAACCATCGAGTCACTCACACAGTGACACTAAGCACATGTCGTTTGGCAACCCATGCAAGAACTAGCCCCCATGGTGGGGACGCTGCAGTGACGGGCCCACGTCTATGGCTTCAATTTGGGTAGCTCCAGCAACTTTTAAGTTAGCTTTAAACATTTTTTTCATATTTTAATAGAAGAGAAAAAAACTAGTTCTTAATCTAGAGCTAAGCTCTTGCACACATTTTAAGGTTAAATAAGAGTGTCATATGAGACTATCATGTTAAAATTTATATGCTAAAAGTTAGCATTATTGGAGAAGTTGTCTTAAAACTAGTAACTAGCTCTAACCATTGCGAGTGCCCTTAGCACTGCACAAATCCACCTCAATTAATCCAGCGTCTGCTCTTTAGTCTTTATTATCATAATCCGAGGTATGGACCAGCGCAATCATGGCGGTCAGTTGTGATCATCAGTAACTGAATCGCACTTTGCACTAAGCACTAGCTGCTGCACTACTAGCACACTAGATGCAGTGCAGGGTTATAAAATGTAGCACTTGATAAGAATTTGTACCATGATGTGGGTGGTTGTGGGCATTGTGGGGGGAAACGTTTCTTGCATTACTCTATTTCCGGTGCTGGTACACTACGGTACCACTGCATGCATGTATTATACAAAACCATAAAGGCGGTTTTAAGATGGCACCGGACGATCTGATCTTCCTTCAGACCTGTACTGAAGATACTCATCATGCCGACGAATGAAGTTTTACTGGCTCACTACCTGCAGTGGGGATCGGACGGGACGGACGGCAGCGGCAGCAGAGCAGACATGTGTCCTGATCCACCTTCATTTCTCGGTTGACGAGCGGTTGCAAGCAGAAACTGTCATTTTTGCCGGCCAGTCAGTCAACGAATGGCTGGCAAAGGCTAAGTTTCCGCCTGCTGTTTTCTCAACAAAATTTGCCTGTTTCTTTGAGATCATCAGATCAATGCTTGCTGGTGCTGGCAGGGCAGGCAAATTCAAGAGGGCAGATATGGGGGTGAGTTCCCAATCTGACACGGAATCCGCATCCACTTTGTTAATTCTTGGAAGGGAGAAGCTGACATAGGGCACGCCTGGATGATAGTCCGGGTCACATCAAGCGTTTAGATGCTATTTAGGATGATTAAATATAGATTAATTATAAAACTAATTATACAGATGGAGGCTAATTTGAGAGACGAATCTATTGAGCCTAATTAGCTCATGATTTGCTCATGTGATGCTACAGTAAACATTTGCTAATCATAGACTAATTAGACTCGTTAGATTCATCTCGTGAATTAGCCACGGATTATATAATTAATTTTATAATTAACTCATATTTAGTTCTTCTAATTAGTATCCAAACATGGACTAAACTTTAGTCTAAAAAATCCAAACGCGCCCATAGGGACATGGGAAAGAAAGCAAAGCCAAAGGGGGCGTCGTGGAAAGTTTCGAGCGGTGAGAAAGCAGCTCAGCTGCATTGGCCACGGCCATCGCCCTCGCATGGGCAAGGAAGGCAGCAAAACTGCAAAACCCTGCTGCTGGCCGCTATCTTTTGACCGCGACACGCGCTTGAAATAAAGCTGGACACGAAACGTGGCTCGCCTCACCAGTCACCACATCTGCTTCGGAGATCAAAACCACCTGCTTTTAGACCTGATGAAATGGAGGGCTTCAGGGCCTGGACTTTTCTTTCTTGGCGGTCTCCCTGCGACTGCAAAGAGGACATCGTTCTTCTCGTACTCTCATCCTGCCCGCATGATTGAAGAATCTATCCATCTGGGCTATCTGGTGGTTTTTTCGGCCGATTCAATTATGTTCTGTGAGAGAGAATAAGCTACGGCATGACTGATAAACCAGCTGAAACTGTAAACCGAACATGACCAGCGGGGCCAGCGGCCCCAAAGATTTCATATTTTGTAGTGTGGTGGATTTGCTTTTGTTTGGTGCCATCCCATCCACATGCCTCGTACGAGTACCTTACATTACATGGGCCACACACGACATAAAACCTCTCCCTGACGCTGAAATCTTCATGCGCATCTGCAATTTGCAAGGCAAGAAGAACAGGGGAACCAAGAACAGAGCATCCAGCAGTCAAGGAAGGAAGACCCGACGCGCGCGTGCGTTCGAGCAAACCATGTCCGTGCGAGCGGCGTCCGTGCCGGCGGTGAGGACGGCCGCGGGCGTGGCGCCGTGGCCGTACCTGGAGCACATGACGCGGTGGGAGCGGCAGGTGGAGCGGCGTCAGCTGTTCCTCCGGAGCTACCACTTCTCCCGCGACGCCGACTCCCCGCGGTCCCCGCGCGCGCGGGCCAGGCGCGTCGTCTGGGCGGGGCTCCGCCGCCTGCGCCGCGCCGCGGCCACGGGCCTCCGCCGCCTCCGCGCGCGCCTCCGCCTCTGCTTCGGCTGGGCCACCCGCCGCCGCGGCTCCTCCTCCTTGCCACGCGGCTCCACCGGCGGTGGCCTCCGCTACGGCCGCCTCTCCGGCGCCGGCAAGGCCCGCGCCGCCGCCGAGTCCGTCTGCTTCTGGTAGTGCTCTCTGCGCCGCCGCCGGCGCAGAGCGCTGCACTGCACACAGGCTTGTGCGAACTCGAAGCATTCTTTGCTTCGTCTCCTTGGTTGGCGCGTGCGTGAAACGGAGATGAGCTTACTTAGACAAGGATTAGCTGGCGCATGTTAACTTCTACTGCTGTTCTGTGGAGTGCTGGCTTAAACTAGCGGTATTATTGCCTAATTAGAGAGGACAAAGAGAGTTAGTTAATTATTAGTGGGGGATTATTAAGGGTGTTCTTTTTTTTATTTTTTTCTTCCATTTTTCATCGCAACTCGCTCCTTGTCTTGTCTGAATATATTCTCCTGCTTTTTCTATCAATGAATGAATTGTGTAGTATTTTGCTCAAACAAAGTGTCTCTGTCTCCGGTGCTCTGTTCTTGGTTCCCCTGTTCTTCTTGCCTTGCAAATTGCAGATGCGCATGAAGATTTCAGCGTCAGGGAGAGGTTTTATGTCGTGTGTGGCCCATGTAATGTAAGGTACTCGTACGAGGCATGTGGATGGGATGGCACCAAACAAAAGCAAATCCACCACACTACAAAATATGAAATCTTTGGGGCCGCTGGCCCCGCTGGTCATGTTCGGTTTACAGTTTCAGCTGGTTTATCAGTCATGCCGTAGCTTATTCTCTCTCACAGAACATAATTGAATCGGCCGAAAAAAACCACCAGATAGCCCAGATGGATAGATTCTTCAATCATGCGGGCAGGATGAGAGTACGAGAAGAACGATGTCCTCTTTGCAGTCGCAGGGAGACCGCCAAGAAAGAAAAGTCCAGGCCCTGAAGCCCTCCATTTCATCAGGTCTAAAAAGCAGGTGGTTTTGATCTCCGAAGCAGATGTGGTGACTGGTGAGGCGAGCCACGTTTCGTGTCCAGCTTTATTTCAAGCGCGTGTCGCGGTCAAAAGATAGCGGCCAGCAGCAGGGTTTTGCAGTTTTGCTGCCTTCCTTGCCCATGCGAGGGCGATGGCCGTGGCCAATGCAGCTGAGCTGCTTTCTCACCGCTCGAAACTTTCCACGACGCCCCCTTTGGCTTTGCTTTCTTTCCCATGTCCCTATGGGCGCGTTTGGATTTTTTAGACTAAAGTTTAGTCCATGTTTGGATACTAATTAGAAGAACTAAATATGAGTTAATTATAAAATTAATTATATAATCCGTGGCTAATTCACGAGATGAATCTAACGAGTCTAATTAGTCTATGATTAGCAAATGTTTACTGTAGCATCACATGAGCAAATCATGAGCTAATTAGGCTCAATAGATTCGTCTCTCAAATTAGCCTCCATCTGTATAATTAGTTTTATAATTAATCTATATTTAATCATCCTAAATAGCATCTAAACGCTTGATGTGACCCGGACTATCATCCAGGCGTGCCCTATGTCAGCTTCTCCCTTCCAAGAATTAACAAAGTGGATGCGGATTCCGTGTCAGATTGGGAACTCACCCCCATATCTGCCCTCTTGAATTTGCCTGCCCTGCCAGCACCAGCAAGCATTGATCTGATGATCTCAAAGAAACAGGCAAATTTTGTTGAGAAAACAGCAGGCGGAAACTTAGCCTTTGCCAGCCATTCGTTGACTGACTGGCCGGCAAAAATGACAGTTTCTGCTTGCAACCGCTCGTCAACCGAGAAATGAAGGTGGATCAGGACACATGTCTGCTCTGCTGCCGCTGCCGTCCGTCCCGTCCGATCCCCACTGCAGGTAGTGAGCCAGTAAAACTTCATTCGTCGGCATGATGAGTATCTTCAGTACAGGTCTGAAGGAAGATCAGATCGTCCGGTGCCATCTTAAAACCGCCTTTATGGTTTTGTATAATACATGCATGCAGTGGTACCGTAGTGTACCAGCACCGGAAATAGAGTAATGCAAGAAACGTTTCCCCCCACAATGCCCACAACCACCCACATCATGGTACAAATTCTTATCAAGTGCTACATTTTATAACCCTGCACTGCATCTAGTGTGCTAGTAGTGCAGCAGCTAGTGCTTAGTGCAAAGTGCGATTCAGTTACTGATGATCACAACTGACCGCCATGATTGCGCTGGTCCATACCTCGGATTATGATAATAAAGACTAAAGAGCAGACGCTGGATTAATTGAGGTGGATTTGTGCAGTGCTAAGGGCACTCGCAATGGTTAGAGCTAGTTACTAGTTTTAAGACAACTTCTCCAATAATGCTAACTTTTAGCATATAAATTTTAACATGATAGTCTCATATGACACTCTTATTTAACCTTAAAATGTGTGCAAGAGCTTAGCTCTAGATTAAGAACTAGTTTTTTTCTCTTCTATTAAAATATGAAAAAAATGTTTAAAGCTAACTTAAAAGTTGCTGGAGCTACCCAAATTGAAGCCATAGACGTGGGCCCGTCACTGCAGCGTCCCCACCATGGGGGCTAGTTCTTGCATGGGTTGCCAAACGACATGTGCTTAGTGTCACTGTGTGAGTGACTCGATGGTTTGTTTGGTCCTGGATGGAATGCGATGCTAGTGCCACCTGGTCCAGAGGATTTGGCTGGAGAGGCTTCGACGTTGACATCTTCTCTTGCCGTGCTCAGTTTCC
This sequence comes from Tripidium arundinaceum, assembly GCA_030439765.1. NCBI lineage: Eukaryota > Viridiplantae > Streptophyta > Magnoliopsida > Poales > Poaceae > Tripidium > Tripidium arundinaceum. The sequence goes on along the minus strand of JAHUYU010003361.1, from coordinate 7,047 downwards.
CACTTTCTTCTCTGGACGGGATGTGTCGTACCGTCTGTGTCTGATTTCAAACGGTGACAAGACTGAGTAAGACTGAGTGAGCTATTGCGTGATGATAAAAGTAGCAGTAGTCTAGAAGCGCTCAGCTCAGAAGATACGTGCCAAAGGCCCAAAGCAGTGAGGTTTGGACTTTGGAGAGCCAAACCGAGACAACATTCGAATCCGAAAGGTAAGCTACTGGCTAGAAAAGGGGGTTTCGGTTTTGAAACGGTGAGTGCGGTAGCTACAGATAGAATATATACCTCCTCCTCGCTTTTGTGATATGCAAATGAGTAGAGAGTCTGCTTGCGGCTTACTTTTGGGTGAGCTACTGCTGCAAGAGAACGAGGATGTAAGTGTACTGTTGCTGTTGGAGCTGCCACTAGGTAGAAGTAGAAGCAGTAGCTGTGCAAAAATTAGTTGGCTTCGGAAGAGCAATTGCTTTAACGAGCGTGTTGAAGATGGCAATATATATTTGGAAACTTCTACAAGGATCTTGAGATTACAAGACAGAAGATATTTGCCATGCAAAATTCTAGAGCTAACTTCATGTAAATCAACCCATGTCAAATCTCATAAACTCTCTTATTTCTTGTATCAATCATGCTATTCTATCAAATAAACCACTAGAATGTTTTAAGGTGCTCAATCCAATCCAAGCTTGTCTCTCTTTTACAGATCTAACCCTATCCTTTCACAATTCGCGAACTCTGTTCTATACTATAAGCCCCGACATCTATGTTTAATTGCGAAAACCAGTGATGATGTTGATTATGCAATAGTGTTGACATAGCCTGAATATTTCAAACAACTTTCTCATGTGTATAACCAAGCCATTTTGCCAAACATTTGTCTAAAGGGCTTCAGCTTCATCAGACAAGCTTGGATTGGATTGAGCACCTTAAAACATTCTAGTGGTTTATTTGATAGAATAGCATGATTGATACAAGAAATAAGAGAGTTTATGAGATTTGACATGGGTTGATTTACATGAAGTTAGCTCTAGAATTTTGCATGGCAAATATCTTCTGTCTTGTAATCTCAAGATCCTTGTAGAAGTTTCCAAATATATATTGCCATCTTCAACACGCTCGTTAAAGCAATTGCTCTTCCGAAGCCAACTAATTTTTGCACAGCTACTGCTTCTACTTCTACCTAGTGGCAGCTCCAACAGCAACAGTACACTTACATCCTCGTTCTCTTGCAGCAGTAGCTCACCCAAAAGTAAGCCGCAAGCAGACTCTCTACTCATTTGCATATCACAAAAGCGAGGAGGAGGTATATATTCTATCTGTAGCTACCGCACTCACCGTTTCAAAACCGAAACCCCCTTTTCTAGCCAGTAGCTTACCTTTCGGATTCGAATGTTGTCTCGGTTTGGCTCTCCAAAGTCCAAACCTCACTGCTTTGGGCCTTTGGCACGTATCTTCTGAGCTGAGCGCTTCTAGACTACTGCTACTTTTATCATCACGCAATAGCTCACTCAGTCTTACTCAGTCTTGTCACCGTTTGAAATCAGACACAGACGGTACGACACATCCCGTCCAGAGAAGAAAGTGGGAAACTGAGCACGGCAAGAGAAGATGTCAACGTCGAAGCCTCTCCAGCCAAATCCTCTGGACCAGGTGGCACTAGCATCGCATTCCATCCAGGACCAAACAAACCATCGAGTCACTCACACAGTGACACTAAGCACATGTCGTTTGGCAACCCATGCAAGAACTAGCCCCCATGGTGGGGACGCTGCAGTGACGGGCCCACGTCTATGGCTTCAATTTGGGTAGCTCCAGCAACTTTTAAGTTAGCTTTAAACATTTTTTTCATATTTTAATAGAAGAGAAAAAAACTAGTTCTTAATCTAGAGCTAAGCTCTTGCACACATTTTAAGGTTAAATAAGAGTGTCATATGAGACTATCATGTTAAAATTTATATGCTAAAAGTTAGCATTATTGGAGAAGTTGTCTTAAAACTAGTAACTAGCTCTAACCATTGCGAGTGCCCTTAGCACTGCACAAATCCACCTCAATTAATCCAGCGTCTGCTCTTTAGTCTTTATTATCATAATCCGAGGTATGGACCAGCGCAATCATGGCGGTCAGTTGTGATCATCAGTAACTGAATCGCACTTTGCACTAAGCACTAGCTGCTGCACTACTAGCACACTAGATGCAGTGCAGGGTTATAAAATGTAGCACTTGATAAGAATTTGTACCATGATGTGGGTGGTTGTGGGCATTGTGGGGGGAAACGTTTCTTGCATTACTCTATTTCCGGTGCTGGTACACTACGGTACCACTGCATGCATGTATTATACAAAACCATAAAGGCGGTTTTAAGATGGCACCGGACGATCTGATCTTCCTTCAGACCTGTACTGAAGATACTCATCATGCCGACGAATGAAGTTTTACTGGCTCACTACCTGCAGTGGGGATCGGACGGGACGGACGGCAGCGGCAGCAGAGCAGACATGTGTCCTGATCCACCTTCATTTCTCGGTTGACGAGCGGTTGCAAGCAGAAACTGTCATTTTTGCCGGCCAGTCAGTCAACGAATGGCTGGCAAAGGCTAAGTTTCCGCCTGCTGTTTTCTCAACAAAATTTGCCTGTTTCTTTGAGATCATCAGATCAATGCTTGCTGGTGCTGGCAGGGCAGGCAAATTCAAGAGGGCAGATATGGGGGTGAGTTCCCAATCTGACACGGAATCCGCATCCACTTTGTTAATTCTTGGAAGGGAGAAGCTGACATAGGGCACGCCTGGATGATAGTCCGGGTCACATCAAGCGTTTAGATGCTATTTAGGATGATTAAATATAGATTAATTATAAAACTAATTATACAGATGGAGGCTAATTTGAGAGACGAATCTATTGAGCCTAATTAGCTCATGATTTGCTCATGTGATGCTACAGTAAACATTTGCTAATCATAGACTAATTAGACTCGTTAGATTCATCTCGTGAATTAGCCACGGATTATATAATTAATTTTATAATTAACTCATATTTAGTTCTTCTAATTAGTATCCAAACATGGACTAAACTTTAGTCTAAAAAATCCAAACGCGCCCATAGGGACATGGGAAAGAAAGCAAAGCCAAAGGGGGCGTCGTGGAAAGTTTCGAGCGGTGAGAAAGCAGCTCAGCTGCATTGGCCACGGCCATCGCCCTCGCATGGGCAAGGAAGGCAGCAAAACTGCAAAACCCTGCTGCTGGCCGCTATCTTTTGACCGCGACACGCGCTTGAAATAAAGCTGGACACGAAACGTGGCTCGCCTCACCAGTCACCACATCTGCTTCGGAGATCAAAACCACCTGCTTTTTAGACCTGATGAAATGGAGGGCTTCAGGGCCTGGACTTTTCTTTCTTGGCGGTCTCCCTGCGACTGCAAAGAGGACATCGTTCTTCTCGTACTCTCATCCTGCCCGCATGATTGAAGAATCTATCCATCTGGGCTATCTGGTGGTTTTTTCGGCCGATTCAATTATGTTCTGTGAGAGAGAATAAGCTACGGCTAGAAAAGGGGGTTTCGGTTTTGAAACGGTGAGTGCGGTAGCTACAGATAGAATATATACCTCCTCCTCGCTTTTGTGATATGCAAATGAGTAGAGAGTCTGCTTGCGGCTTACTTTTGGGTGAGCTACTGCTGCAAGAGAACGAGGATGTAAGTGTACTGTTGCTGTTGGAGCTGCCACTAGGTAGAAGTAGAAGCAGTAGCTGTGCAAAAATTAGTTGGCTTCGGAAGAGCAATTGCTTTAACGAGCGTGTTGAAGATGGCAATATATATTTGGAAACTTCTACAAGGATCTTGAGATTACAAGACAGAAGATATTTGCCATGCAAAATTCTAGAGCTAACTTCATGTAAATCAACCCATGTCAAATCTCATAAACTCTCTTATTTCTTGTATCAATCATGCTATTCTATCAAATAAACCACTAGAATGTTTTAAGGTGCTCAATCCAATCCAAGCTTGTCTCTCTTTTACAGATGCACACATACACGAGTGCACACTCACCCCTATAAACGCACGCACGCACACCCTACCCCTATGAACACCTCCGAAGAACTGAGTTAGACTGGCAAATCTTGAGATTGACGAAGTCACCACAGGTGTCTCGCTGTCGATGGGCACGTCGTCTACCACTGAAAGAATAGCGCCGTTAAATCCTGGAATAAATCCAGAAAAATGCAAGCACCCGTATCGAGTCGGAAACTTGAATCCGGGTGGACAGATTCCACCACAGGGGACCCAACTAGCACACATTACAGCTTTTTTCTAGCTTTAAAGGACTTGCTTTTACATTAGCCATTACATGCATCATCTATTAGTTCCTTCTAACGGTTGTACGTTTACAATTTACATACACCAGCTTATAGAAAAACAACTGGTGTACTCATCTGATTAATTTGATTGTCAGGTTCTCACGTGATTGTGGAATAATAATGCTAGTAAACTGCGTAATTGTGGAATGCTAGTAAATTACTGTTGAGAAATGTACTTATTTTCATACTGGTGATTATATTAATTCCCTTATTTTCATCTGGAGCCCCCAGGTATGATGAATGACGTTGGTTTGCACCAGCACAAATGAAATCCCATACTTCCAGCTCGGACGAACTCTTGTCTTTGACAATCTTGATGTGTAGGGATTTAAGTCAGTGTTCTTCAGCGATGAAGAAAGCGTAGGATTTAGTTTTTTTTTGTACATCTTTGTGGTTTATCCCAATCTGGTGCATATGATATTTCAAATCACATTATTGTGAGTCATTAGGATTCACCGACAAGATGAATGGTATCACGAGGCTAAAAGTTAGATAAAGTTAAATACTACGTATGAACGAAAGAGTAGATTTTATTTCAAGATTGCCCATGTCTTCTTTATGGAGATTTTCATAATTGTTGTGGCTTGGGAAACGTGGAATAGTTCTAAAAAAGGAATTGGTAAATCTATAAGTTTTTCAAGTCAAGTCATAAAAAAGTTGGAATCATATTTGTTGGGTTCCTCCAATCGTTTCCAAAATCTCAATCCTTGTAGATCATGTCTGCCGCTCGTAGCCTTGCTGCTGTCGCTCGGATCCCAACAACACTCAGGCACCAAGCCCTAGCTGACCATAGCAGCTCCTAGCCAGCCAGTAGCCACCACATCTAGCGACAACCAAGTAGGGCTAGGCCAAGGACGGCTAGAGCCTAGAGGTGGCTTGGCGGTGGCTGGGGGTGGCCAGAGACCTTAAGTGGTGGCTAGGACATGCTAGGAAGACGTTAGGGCAAAGAAACGTCAGGAGAAGAAAGAAATGTCCGGAGAAGTTGCTGCTTTGTTCCAAAATTCCATGTTCTGATTTCAATTGTGGTATGAAATCTGATTAGTTTTTAGCTCTAATTTGAGGTCTGATGTGATGCGGCAGTTAATGAATTTTCTGCCAACAGCTTAGTTCTCAGTTAATTTGCGCACCTGTTTTCTCCCCCTTACCCAAACAACAGGTTACAGGGGAGTAAGATTACATCTGTTTTCTTGTGCACAGAAAGTTTCAGGTGTAATTCATTTACAGGTGTAGAATAATCCCAAGTTTCAAACATACCCTTAGTATCAGACTATGGACTGTAAAGTTCAAAGGGGTAGGGTGTGCGTGCGTGCGTTTATAGGGGTGAGTGTGCACTCGTGTATGTGTGCATCTGTAAAAGAGAGACAAGCTTGGATTGGATTGAGCACCTTAAAACATTCTAGTGGTTTATTTGATAGAATAGCATGATTGATACAAGAAATAAGAGAGTTTATGAGATTTGACATGGGTTGATTTACATGAAGTTAGCTCTAGAATTTTGCATGGCAAATATCTTCTGTCTTGTAATCTCAAGATCCTTGTAGAAGTTTCCAAATATATATTGCCATCTTCAACACGCTCGTTAAAGCAATTGCTCTTCCGAAGCCAACTAATTTTTGCACAGCTACTGCTTCTACTTCTACCTAGTGGCAGCTCCAACAGCAACAGTACACTTACATCCTCGTTCTCTTGCAGCAGTAGCTCACCCAAAAGTAAGCCGCAAGCAGACTCTCTACTCATTTGCATATCACAAAAGCGAGGAGGAGGTATATATTCTATCTGTAGCTACCGCACTCACCGTTTCAAAACCGAAACCCCCTTTTCTAGCCAGTAGCTTACCTTTCGGATTCGAATGTTGTCTCGGTTTGGCTCTCCAAAGTCCAAACCTCACTGCTTTGGGCCTTTGGCACGTATCTTCTGAGCTGAGCGCTTCTAGACTACTGCTACTTTTATCATCACGCAATAGCTCACTCAGTCTTACTCAGTCTTGTCACCGTTTGAAATCAGACACAGACGGTACGACACATCCCGTCCAGAGAAGAAAGTGGGAAACTGAGCACGGCAAGAGAAGATGTCAACGTCGAAGCCTCTCCAGCCAAATCCTCTGGACCAGGTGGCACTAGCATCGCATTCCATCCAGGACCAAACAAACCATCGAGTCACTCACACAGTGACACTAAGCACATGTCGTTTGGCAACCCATGCAAGAACTAGCCCCCATGGTGGGGACGCTGCAGTGACGGGCCCACGTCTATGGCTTCAATTTGGGTAGCTCCAGCAACTTTTAAGTTAGCTTTAAACATTTTTTTCATATTTTAATAGAAGAGAAAAAAACTAGTTCTTAATCTAGAGCTAAGCTCTTGCACACATTTTAAGGTTAAATAAGAGTGTCATATGAGACTATCATGTTAAAATTTATATGCTAAAAGTTAGCATTATTGGAGAAGTTGTCTTAAAACTAGTAACTAGCTCTAACCATTGCGAGTGCCCTTAGCACTGCACAAATCCACCTCAATTAATCCAGCGTCTGCTCTTTAGTCTTTATTATCATAATCCGAGGTATGGACCAGCGCAATCATGGCGGTCAGTTGTGATCATCAGTAACTGAATCGCACTTTGCACTAAGCACTAGCTGCTGCACTACTAGCACACTAGATGCAGTGCAGGGTTATAAAATGTAGCACTTGATAAGAATTTGTACCATGA
>JAHUYU010003071.1:0-20179 GCA_030439765.1 Tripidium arundinaceum | reverse complement strand
TATCACCCTCAAAATATAATTTAAACAATATAGAGGTAACTACGGTCTAAGCAATATAGAGCTATATTTATAGATATACAAATGTCAAGGAAGAGATTGGCCATAACTAGCAATCACTATTGACGGCCAAATTCACATATATGCTCTTTGCGACATCTGGCAACGGCTATTCACAACTTTTTCCATGCAAATTTCCACATTGAGTTTAGCAATGGCAAAGAGGTCTACTATAGATACATGTGTCAAATGTTCATCAAACAACGAACAACATCTATCAATACTACCACAAGGTTTCCCGTACTAATTGCCACATCGAGTCTGACAACAATATATAGTTATACTCTTGACACAATTGTCAAATGCTCACGGAAGAACTTAGCAGCAACCGACAACCATTTTTGTCACAATTTGCCATCCAAATTGCCATGCGGTGATTAGCAATGGCAAAGAGATGTAATGTAAATAAAGTGGCAAATGCTCACGAAAGGGCTAGTGACAACTGTCATCCACTACGCTCCTATGTGAATTGTCACGTGTAGTTCGATGGTGATAGAGAGCTATAAATTAAATACAATTGTCAAATGCTCATGAAAGGGATAATGACAGGTGGCAAAGGGAAGCTCCGCTATGTGACCACGTGTAAAACATTCATGGAAATACAAAGCTGTATTCCAACACATAAAAGTTCTAATAGTATTTTAGTAAACATTTTCTCAATCTTTAAATACTAGCTCCCACCTAACACCTCCTTTGTTTTCCCTACCAAATTTTACTCAGGGCCTCCTTGGCAGGTAGCCGCACCTCACCAATAGCCAAACAATAACACCCAAAACCTCCTTTGTCGCCCACAAAATCCTCGCCGTGTAGCTGAGCACACACTTCGCTTGCCATCATCCTCTTCCTCTCGTCCTCCCTAGGGTCTGGAGACGTGAAGTGGAGTGGGGATCCATGAGGGCTTGGATTGGTTTCTTCTTTCGTCGGTAAGGATACTTAGCTTGCTTATACGAATATATGTAATGGTCGTAAGTTTAGATGTGATCTCCCCTTATTGTTTTATATGGATCGAGTTTGAATCTTTCTTGCTCTTTGTTTGACTAGCTAGAGACTAGATCACTTATTAAGCTTTATTGTCTAAAAGAAATTGGTGGTTTCCCATCTTGATCGCTTAGATTCCCACGCATGGCTTCACTTTGCGTGTGGGCCCTCAAGCGGATCACCAATACGGTTTAGGGATTGCAGTCTAGTTGGTGTGCGACTTCCTAACTGGGGCTTGCACTGCTTGCTTGATCTTAATGGTGGTTTAGTGATTATGACCTTCCATGACTCGATATGGTTGATCATCCTCGCGCCCTACAATTGTTGCTTATATGGTCGCACATTGTCCACCAGCTACTATAGTCAGTGAGCGGCTATCGGCTGGGGCTCAAAAGAGCAGGAGATGAGGCGTGGCGACTGGGGGCAACTAGGGTTGGCTAAGGTCTATTTAGGGTTAGAAGGGATTGAGGAAGGGGTATATACGACATTATGATATCTTGTTGGGCCGGGCCACCCAATGGAGTGGTGGTCTGGTAGCAACTAGCAGGTTTTTAAGCCCACATCCGACCCGAAAGGAACTTTTAGTCCAAAAATACACCTCTAGCCCACCTAATTTATGGCTCTATAATAGCTTGTTTGGCTTGGGGGTAACGGTGGGGGTGCTAGGCTAGTAGAAAGTGAAAGACCACACCTAACTTGAAAATTATTATAGGTCTAAAAATATAGCCTAATGTCACATGTAGATCCAACATGGATTGTTTCTTTTAGGTTAGGGCGGTGGTCTAGGATTAGGTCTAGACCTTATTAATAAAAGAAATACAACAAATGATTAGTTAGCATTTAAGCGTGTTTGGTTTCACGTCCATACAGCTTTACCTGCTAAGCAAATCTCATAAGCCATCGATTTTGGTTGTCTGACGGTTAAGATTCCTCCGTGGAAGACAAGTCGTTTGGCAGGCCGCAAACCAAAAGCCCGAGAGGTTGTTTGATTTACGGCCTCCTAAATAAGCTTTCTGTCAGCCATCAATTTTGATTGTCTAAAATCACAAAAAAAAAATCAGACGTGTGTAATGTGATGATAGTGATACCTGTGCGTGCTTGTTAAATTTGCTCGGGGCAACCAAACAGCCTCTTCGGGCTTGTTTAGGCTCTGTTTGGATTGGATTATAAGATCCGGATTCTGAATAAAAATAATCTCTGATATTTTTTGAATTTTGTGTCTGTGTCTTAGAATCCTTTAAAATCCTAGTGTGTTTGGATGAGATTTTATGATTTTAAGATTTTTTTTATCCGGATTCGAATCCGGTTGTCCAAACGGTGCCTTACTTGAGGTAAGCCTGGCTCGCGTCTGATTTTGGACGGGATCGACGTGCGTCACGTGTGACGTGCCTGGCCGGCACCAACCAAAACACGCCCATGCCGGCTCCTGGCCAAGGCAAAGTTTTACAGAAGGTGGGGGAAAAAAACCTCGTAAAAAAAACAGAGAACCCTATGACTGCGTTCACCCCCAGAAAACTGAAAACCCCGACTGCGTTCACCCCTGCCGTTTCGTCCCCCGTTCACCTCGCGGGCGCACGCTCGCTCTCTCGTGGCCGACAACTGGGCGACCGCCGCCACAGCCCTACGCCAAGTGCCCAGGTCCGGGCCCTTTGCCGGCGACGAGCAGCCACCAGGTATCGGCACCCCTTCTCTTCCCGTCCTGCTGTGTGAAACCGAGCACCCGAACCCTAACTTGAAGAGCTATCTGGCTACTTGTGTTCGGATCCGATCTAGTAGTTACAAGCTTATACATTCATTATGCTTACATGTACAACGGTGTTTGTGCTCAAGGGTTTAGCCGATCTGTATGACTGTATCATGCATTAAAAAGTAATCAAGTTGTAACTCTGGCCGTTCATACTTACCTATCGGGGAGTGTCGTTAATCATTTGATGATTTTGGAAACATTTAGCATTCTTTGCGGTTAATCATGACAATGCACGGCCTTTCTTATGGCTTCACACTCATTATTATTATATTTTATACCTTTTTGTATTGTAGGCCATACACAGTTGTGTTTTCTGTAAAGCTTTTTCTTTCCCCTTTTAGCAGTTCCTTTAACATTTAACAATGTGTGTGTGTGTTTTCCATTGCTTACACTTTTGATGATATTTTTCTGCATTTTACTGGAGCAGATAGAGGATTGCGGCCAATCAAGATGTCCGGTGCAAACCCAACAACAGCAGCAGAGGATCCACCTCCATTGGGGAATGGAGAATCTGCTGCTTCAGATAAGAATGATGCTGAGAAGTATGGCTCTGAAGAGAATAGGGAAGTGGCAGTGACTAGCAATGATGCCAATGAAGTGAAGAGTGGCTGTGAAAATGGCACAGAGTGCGCGGCAGATGAGGGTGCAAATATTGTGGAGACCGATGATACGAACGAAGCCAATTCAGGTTCTGCTAATGTGGTTGGTGCTGTGGATGTTAAAATGGACAGACAACATGAATCCATAATTGAAGGTGTGGATGTTAAAATGGTTGAGACACAGCGTGAAGCCAATATTGAAGCTGTGGATGTTAAAATGGTCGAGACACATCATGAAGCCAGTATTGAAGCTGTAGATGTTAAAATTGTCAAGACACAGCATGAAGCCAATATTGAAGCTGTGGATGTTAAAATGGTGGATACACAGGATGAGGCCAATATTGAAGCTGAGGATGTGAAAATGGTTGACACAAAACGTGAAGCCATTATTGAAACTGAGGATGTGAAAATGGTTGATACGCAACATGAAGCCAATATTGAAGCTAAGGATGTGAAAATGGTTGGCACACAAGATGTGAAAATGGTTGACACACAAGATGTGAAAATGGTTGACACACAGCATGAAGCCAATATTGATGCTGGGGAAGATGAGTGTCAAGTTAAGGAGGGACTGAATGGGGATAATCAGTATGCCAAGGCATCAGAAGGTGAGGACACCAAGATGATTGAAGTAAAGGCTGATACTAGGAATTCTGAGGCACAAGAAAATAGGAAGCCAGAAAAGGAAGGCAATGCAGAAGACAAGACAAATCATGCCAATGGAATTAAAATGGCTGAGAAGGAAGATGTGTGTCAGAAGGAAGATAAGGACGAAAAGAATGCTAAATGTTTCCAAAATCATCAAATGATTAACGACACTCCCCGATAGGTAAGTATGAACGGCCAGAGTTACAACTTGATTACTTTTTAATGCATGATACAGTCATACAGATCGGCTAAACCCTTGAGCACAAACACCGTTGTACATGTAAGCATAATGAATGTATAAGCTTGTAACTACTAGATCGGATCCGAACACAAGTAGCCAGATAGCTCTTCAAGTTAGGGTTCGGGTGCTCGGTTTCACACAGCAGGACGGGAAGAGAAGGGGTGCCGATACCTGGTGGCTGCTCGTCGCCGGCAAAGGGCCCGGACCTGGGCACTTGGCGTAGGGCTGTGGCGGCGGTCGCCCAGTTGTCGGCCACGAGAGAGCGAGCGTGCGCCCGCGAGGTGAACGGGGGACGAAACGGCAGGGGTGAACGCAGTCGGGGTTTTCAGTTTTCTGGGGGTGAACGCAGTCATAGGGTTCTCTGTTTTTTTTACGAGGTTTTTTCCCCCACCTTCTGTAAAACTTTGCCTTGGCCAGGAGCCGGCATGGGCGTGTTTTGGTTGGTGCCGGCCAGGCACGTCACACGTGACGCACGTCGATCCCGTCCAAAATCAGACGCGAGCCAGGCTTACCTCAAGTAAGGCACCGTTTGGACAACCGGATTCGAATCCGGATAAAAAAAATCTTAAAATCATAAAATCTCATCCAAACACACTAGGATTTTAAAGGATTCTAAGACACAGACACAAAATTCAAAAAATATCAGAGATTATTTTTATTCAGAATCCGGATCTTATAATCCAATCCAAACAGAGCCTAAACAAGCCCGAAGAGGCTGTTTGGTTGCCCCGAGCAAATTTAACAAGCACGCACAGGTATCACTATCATCACATTACACACGTCTGATTTTTTTTTGTGATTTTAGACAATCAAAATTGATGGCTGACAGAAAGCTTATTTAGGAGGCCGTAAATCAAACAACCTCTCGGGCTTTTGGTTTGCGGCCTGCCAAACGACTTGTCTTCCACGGAGGAATCTTAACCGTCAGACAACCAAAATCGATGGCTTATGAGATTTGCTTAGCAGGTAAAGCTGTATGGACGTGAAACCAAACACGCTTAAATGCTAACTAATCATTTGTTGTATTTCTTTTATTAATAAGGTCTAGACCTAATCCTAGACCACCGCCCTAACCTAAAAGAAACAATCCATGTTGGATCTACATGTGACATTAGGCTATATTTTTAGACCTATAATAATTTTCAAGTTAGGTGTGGTCTTTCACTTTCTACTAGCCTAGCACCCCCCACCTAATTTATGGCTCTATAATAGCTTGTTTGGCTTGGGGGTAACGGTGGGGGTGCTAGGCTAGTAGAAAGTGAAAGACCACACCTAACTTGAAAATTATTATAGGTCTAAAAATATAGCCTAATGTCACATGTAGATCCAACATGGATTGTTTCTTTTAGGTTAGGGCGGTGGTCTAGGATTAGGTCTAGACCTTATTAATAAAAGAAATACAACAAATGATTAGTTAGCATTTAAGCGTGTTTGGTTTCACGTCCATACAGCTTTACCTGCTAAGCAAATCTCATAAGCCATCGATTTTGGTTGTCTGACGGTTAAGATTCCTCCGTGGAAGACAAGTCGTTTGGCAGGCCGCAAACCAAAAGCCCGAGAGGTTGTTTGATTTACGGCCTCCTAAATAAGCTTTCTGTCAGCCATCAATTTTGATTGTCTAAAATCACAAAAAAAAATCAGACGTGTGTAATGTGATGATAGTGATACCTGTGCGTGCTTGTTAAATTTGCTCGGGGCAACCAAACAGCCTCTTCGGGCTTGTTTAGGCTCTGTTTGGATTGGATTATAAGATCCGGATTCTGAATAAAAATAATCTCTGATATTTTTTGAATTTTGTGTCTGTGTCTTAGAATCCTTTAAAATCCTAGTGTGTTTGGATGAGATTTTATGATTTTAAGATTTTTTTTATCCGGATTCGAATCCGGTTGTCCAAACGGTGCCTTACTTGAGGTAAGCCTGGCTCGCGTCTGATTTTGGACGGGATCGACGTGCGTCACGTGTGACGTGCCTGGCCGGCACCAACCAAAACACGCCCATGCCGGCTCCTGGCCAAGGCAAAGTTTTACAGAAGGTGGGGGAAAAAACCTCGTAAAAAAAACAGAGAACCCTATGACTGCGTTCACCCCCAGAAAACTGAAAACCCCGACTGCGTTCACCCCTGCCGTTTCGTCCCCCGTTCACCTCGCGGGCGCACGCTCGCTCTCTCGTGGCCGACAACTGGGCGACCGCCGCCACAGCCCTACGCCAAGTGCCCAGGTCCGGGCCCTTTGCCGGCGACGAGCAGCCACCAGGTATCGGCACCCCTTCTCTTCCCGTCCTGCTGTGTGAAACCGAGCACCCGAACCCTAACTTGAAGAGCTATCTGGCTACTTGTGTTCGGATCCGATCTAGTAGTTACAAGCTTATACATTCATTATGCTTACATGTACAACGGTGTTTGTGCTCAAGGGTTTAGCCGATCTGTATGACTGTATCATGCATTAAAAAGTAATCAAGTTGTAACTCTGGCCGTTCATACTTACCTATCGGGGAGTGTCGTTAATCATTTGATGATTTTGGAAACATTTAGCATTCTTTTCGTCCTTATCTTCCTTCTGACACACATCTTCCTTCTCAGCCATTTTAATTCCATTGGCATGATTTGTCTTGTCTTCTGCATTGCCTTCCTTTTCTGGCTTCCTATTTTCTTGTGCCTCAGAATTCCTAGTATCAGCCTTTACTTCAATCATCTTGGTGTCCTCACCTTCTGATGCCTTGGCATACTGATTATCCCCATTCAGTCCCTCCTTAACTTGACACTCATCTTCCCCAGCATCAATATTGGCTTCATGCTGTGTGTCAACCATTTTCACATCTTGTGTGTCAACCATTTTCACATCTTGTGTGCCAACCATTTTCACATCCTTAGCTTCAATATTGGCTTCATGTTGCGTATCAACCATTTTCACATCCTCAGTTTCAATAATGGCTTCACGTTTTGTGTCAACCATTTTCACATCCTCAGCTTCAATATTGGCCTCATCCTGTGTATCCACCATTTTAACATCCACAGCTTCAATATTGGCTTCATGCTGTGTCTTGACAATTTTAACATCTACAGCTTCAATACTGGCTTCATGATGTGTCTCGACCATTTTAACATCCACAGCTTCAATATTGGCTTCACGCTGTGTCTCAACCATTTTAACATCCACACCTTCAATTATGGATTCATGTTGTCTGTCCATTTTAACATCCACAGCACCAACCACATTAGCAGAACCTGAATTGGCTTCGTTCGTATCATCGGTCTCCACAATATTTGCACCCTCATCTGCCGCGCACTCTGTGCCATTTTCACAGCCACTCTTCACTTCATTGGCATCATTGCTAGTCACTGCCACTTCCCTATTCTCTTCAGAGCCATACTTCTCAGCATCATTCTTATCTGAAGCAGCAGATTCTCCATTCCCCAATGGAGGTGGATCCTCTGCTGCTGTTGTTGGGTTTGCACCGGACATCTTGATTGGCCGCAATCCTCTATCTGCTCCAGTAAAATGCAGAAAAATATCATCAAAAGTGTAAGCAATGGAAAACACACACACACATTGTTAAATGTTAAAGGAACTGCTAAAAGGGGAAAGAAAAAGCTTTACAGAAAACACAACTGTGTATGGCCTACAATACAAAAAGGTATAAAATATAATAATAATGAGTGTGAAGCCATAAGAAAGGCCGTGCATTGTCATGATTAACCGCAAAGAATGCTAAATGTTTCCAAAATCATCAAATGATTAACGACACTCCCCGATAGGTAAGTATGAACGGCCAGAGTTACAACTTGATTACTTTTTAATGCATGATACAGTCATACAGATCGGCTAAACCCTTGAGCACAAACACCGTTGTACATGTAAGCATAATGAATGTATAAGCTTGTAACTACTAGATCGGATCCGAACACAAGTAGCCAGATAGCTCTTCAAGTTAGGGTTCGGGTGCTCGGTTTCACACAGCAGGACGGGAAGAGAAGGGGTGCCGATACCTGGTGGCTGCTCGTCGCCGGCAAAGGGCCCGGACCTGGGCACTTGGCGTAGGGCTGTGGCGGCGGTCGCCCAGTTGTCGGCCACGAGAGAGCGAGCGTGCGCCCGCGAGGTGAACGGGGGACGAAACGGCAGGGGTGAACGCAGTCGGGGTTTTCAGTTTTCTGGGGGTGAACGCAGTCATAGGGTTCTCTGTTTTTTTTACGAGGTTTTTTCCCCCACCTTCTGTAAAACTTTGCCTTGGCCAGGAGCCGGCATGGGCGTGTTTTGGTTGGTGCCGGCCAGGCACGTCACACGTGACGCACGTCGATCCCGTCCAAAATCAGACGCGAGCCAGGCTTACCTCAAGTAAGGCACCGTTTGGACAACCGGATTCGAATCCGGATAAAAAAAATCTTAAAATCATAAAATCTCATCCAAACACACTAGGATTTTAAAGGATTCTAAGACACAGACACAAAATTCAAAAAATATCAGAGATTATTTTTATTCAGAATCCGGATCTTATAATCCAATCCAAACAGAGCCTAAACAAGCCCGAAGAGGCTGTTTGGTTGCCCCGAGCAAATTTAACAAGCACGCACAGGTATCACTATCATCACATTACACACGTCTGATTTTTTTTTGTGATTTTAGACAATCAAAATTGATGGCTGACAGAAAGCTTATTTAGGAGGCCGTAAATCAAACAACCTCTCGGGCTTTTGGTTTGCGGCCTGCCAAACGACTTGTCTTCCACGGAGGAATCTTAACCGTCAGACAACCAAAATCGATGGCTTATGAGATTTGCTTAGCAGGTAAAGCTGTATGGACGTGAAACCAAACACGCTTAAATGCTAACTAATCATTTGTTGTATTTCTTTTATTAATAAGGTCTAGACCTAATCCTAGACCACCGCCCTAACCTAAAAGAAACAATCCATGTTGGATCTACATGTGACATTAGGCTATATTTTTAGACCTATAATAATTTTCAAGTTAGGTGTGGTCTTTCACTTTCTACTAGCCTAGCACCCCCACCGTTACCCCCAAGCCAAACAAGCTATTATAGAGCCATAAATTAGGTGGGCTAGAGGTGTATTTTTGGACTAAAAGTTCCTTTCGGGTCGGATGTGGGCTTAAAAACCTGCTAGTTGCTACCAGACCACCACTCCATTGGGTGGCCCGGCCCAACAAGATATCATAATGTCGTATATACCCCTTCCTCAATCCCTTCTAACCCTAAATAGACCTTAGCCAACCCTAGTTGCCCCCAGTCGCCACGCCTCATCTCCTGCTCTTTTGAGCCCCAGCCGATAGCCGCTCACTGACTATAGTAGCTGGTGGACAATGTGCGACCATATAAGCAACAATTGTAGGGCGCGAGGATGATCAACCATATCGAGTCATGGAAGGTCATAATCACTAAACCACCATTAAGATCAAGCAAGCAGTGCAAGCCCCAGTTAGGAAGTCGCACACCAACTAGACTGCAATCCCTAAACCGTATTGGTGATCCGCTTGAGGGCCCACACGCAAAGTGAAGCCATGCGTGGGAATCTAAGCGATCAAGATGGGAAACCACCAATTTCTTTTAGACAATAAAGCTTAATAAGTGATCTAGTCTCTAGCTAGTCAAACAAAGAGCAAGAAAGATTCAAACTCGATCCATATAAAACAATAAGGGGAGATCACATCTAAACTTACGACCATTACATATATTCGTATAAGCAAGCTAAGTATCCTTACCGACGAAAGAAGAAACCAATCCAAGCCCTCATGGATCCCCACTCCACTTCACGTCTCCAGACCCTAGGGAGGACGAGAGGAAGAGGATGATGGCAAGCGAAGTGTGTGCTCAGCTACACGGCGAGGATTTTGTGGGCGACAAAGGAGGTTTTGGGTGTTATTGTTTGGCTATTGGTGAGGTGCGGCTACCTGCCAAGGAGGCCCTGAGTAAAATTTGGTAGGGAAAACAAAGGAGGTGTTAGGTGGGAGCTAGTATTTAAAGATTGAGAAAATGTTTACTAAAATACTATTAGAACTTTTATGTGTTGGAATACAGCTTTGTATTTCCATGAATGTTTTACACGTGGTCACATAGCGGAGCTTCCCTTTGCCACCTGTCATTATCCCTTTCATGAGCATTTGACAATTGTATTTAATTTATAGCTCTCTATCACCATCGAACTACACGTGACAATTCACATAGGAGCGTAGTGGATGACAGTTGTCACTAGCCCTTTCGTGAGCATTTGCCACTTTATTTACATTACATCTCTTTGCCATTGCTAATCACCGCATGGCAATTTGGATGGCAAATTGTGACAAAAATGGTTGTCGGTTGCTGCTAAGTTCTTCCGTGAGCATTTGACAATTGTGTCAAGAGTATAACTATATATTGTTGTCAGACTCGATGTGGCAATTAGTACAGGAAACCTTGTGGTAGTATTGATAGATGTTGTTCGTTGTTTGATGAACATTTGACACATGTATCTATAGTAGACCTCTTTGCCATTGCTAAACTCAATGTGGAAATTTGCATGGAAAAAGTTGTGAATAGCCGTTGCCAGATGTCGCAAAGAGCATATATGTGAATTTGGCCGTCAATAGTGATTGCTAGTTATGGCCAATCTCTTCCTTGACATTTGTATATCTATAAATATAGCTCTATATTGCTTAGACCGTAGTTACCTCTATATTGTTTAAATTATATTTTGAGGGTGATAGCTAGTCTATCCATGAGTGTTTGTCACTTCAATCTATAGTGCAACTATATATCGTTGTTAAACTCCATGGGTTATTCACATGAAAAGGTTGCGGGCAATAATGGCTACCAGTTGCCTCTAGCCCTTCTGTAAGCATGTGACACTTATATCAACAATTCTTATTGTTGTTAAACTGAGTAAAAATCTTCATGGGAAATTTGTGAGCATTGGTCGCTAATTTTTGCTAGCCCTTTTGTTAGCATTTGATACTCTACGGTATACATATCTCTATGTTGTTAAATGCCATGAAGCAATCTTGTGAGGTTGTGAAAGGACTGTGATGACACCTAGAGACTGGTGAATAGACGATTTTAAAATTTAACAAAAAAACAAAACTTAGCCACATATTAGCTAGGTGCGGAACCTCTACACAGTTCTGCATAACTTCCGCACGATATCATGGAATTTCCGCACAAACAAATTAACTTGACGTTCATTACACCTAGAGTGTTCAAGCTCAAACCAAACATGTAGATATGTGTTTGTTCCACCTCTAGCTAGTTCCACACATGATAGTGATCCTTGTGCTGTTGAAGAGGCCGTTGCTTGTTGGGCGAGTGAAAGCCCTAAGTTTGGTTTTGGTAATTGAATGACAACTAGTGGACTAATGGTTTTAATTAAGTTTTGATTGAGCTAGGGTCCACATCGAGATGGTGAGCATGGCTTGTAGCTGGATGAGAGGATGATCATGCCATCTGGAGTAAGCTCGCGCTTGGAGAGAAGAAGATGAGATGAAAACAAGCCTGAAAGCAAAAGGCATACGCTAGGGGTTTTCATTTCGCCGGCCAAGACACAGTATAGTGCGTGGTCGAGTTTAAGATAGATAGCCGTACTATTAAGAGGGGAGCTCTAATGCAAAACGGTTATCTAGTGCCTAGGTTTGAACTAACTTTGCCTATGCACTGGACCTAGTGACACTGTGAGATGCAAGGGAAGGATGTTTTTGAAAAGCTAACTCAGTGCCTAAGGTGAAGGTGTTCGTGTTGGAACACAATGAAGTTAGCAAATTTGAATCGCTTTGCAAAAAATGTGACTTGGTGCTGCTTTTCAGCATCCATCGAAAATGTCTGGTGCCCTAGTGTGTGTGTGTGTGGGGGGGGGGTCACCGGAGAATAGGGTGCCTTGTGCTGATTTAACTGTGGACTAGGGTACTCACCAGAAATGTCCAGTGGTACCCCACTAGAGGTGCCTTGTGCTGATTTAACTGTGGACTAGGGTACTCATCGGAAATGTCCAGTGGTACCCCACTAGAGAGCACCGAAGAATGCGTTAGAGTTAGCAGCGCGAGAGAGATTTAAACAAGGCCACCGAAAGTCGGGTGGATGATCACCGAAGATTTTTGGTGACCCCTGGACCTCTCGGGTTGGCATACAACAAGGGTCTGGGTGTCACCGGATGTGCCTAGTGACCCTCACCGAAGAGGCACCGGGGAATCAAGAGTAGAGCTGTTTGAATTCCTAGCGTCTAGTTGTCTAAGCCGAGCTGCTGGGCAGCTACCGGAAATGCCCGGTGGTAGCACCATAGTGACCACCGGAGAAAGTGCATGTGGTCAGTTTTTTCGGATCGATTTTTGGCTGTCGGATCTATATAACCTAAGTTCCGATGGGTGTTCTTTGGTGGTCACCAGATATTTCCGATGACCTAAAAACAACCCACCAGCAAGCTTACAACGTCTAGTTTTTGATGAGGCTTATAAATAGGGGGTGTCATCAGCCCTTGGGCACTCTCTTGGCCTTGCAACTGAACACACACTCCCTTAAGCTCTCGAGAACACCTCCCTATCACTCTCTTGCTTGATGGTTGATCCAAAGTGAGACAAGTAGAGATCTAGTGCATTTGCTTAGCTGATTTGCATCTAGTGGCACTAGTTCATCGATTTGCTGCGGATTTCTTGTTACTCTTGGTGGTTGTCGCCACATATACGGCTTGGAGCATCAAGGACTACGAGCACTGTGTTGGTGATTGTTCGGTGGCTCAAATCGGTTGATTTATGAGGGATTTTGTGCTCACCTCGTGGGAGACCACGAAGGGCAACTTTAGTGGAATGCTCGAGGCTATTTGGAGTGCTCTTTGTTGATTTGATTCTTGCGACACCTAAGTTGTGGGTCAAGCTTGAGAGGCTTGTTGGCGCGCAAATCATTCACCTAGAGACTCGCCTCAACAAGGACGTAGGTTGTCGGTAAGCAACCGATCCTCGAGGATAAATCTTGTCTCCCTCTTGCCTTCGGTGATTCGCAAACTCTACACTTGTGCTCTCATTTCATATCCATAGCTTGAGTTGTCGTTGTTTGCTTTGTGTTGCTCTCTAGTGCAGTATTAGCTAGCTCTAATTGGTAGAGTAGCTAGTTTTAGTTGCTCTTCTTGTTTAGCTCACTAGGAGTAGCTTGTTTAGTTGCTAGCCTCTTGTGTGGTTGTGTGTGCTTTAGTGGTACTAGAATCGTTCAAGAGGCTTGTACTGGGTGAATTAAGCTAGGCAAAGTAGTGGCTAGTAGGATTGCTTATTGCACTAACTACTTTTCTCCAGTAATTGTGTTTTCATAGAGAAATTTTTAATAGGCTATTTACTCCCTTTAACCATCTAGATCCTTTCAACGCGTGACTTCTTTGGTGGTTATGGAGGTGGATATTGGACCACCGGACGTATTGGAGTGGACTAACTGATCAGGAGAGATCGAATATCATTTTTGAGCAACAACAATTTCCAATAGTTCATATGAGAGAGGAAAATTGTAATATGGATAGACTCTAGCAATACGTGTTTTCTAGAGACACCTCCCAAGTGCCTTCTCATTCAAGTCATTTTGGTGATTAAAAATTGTGTGGAACATTGTTGTTGTTTGATTTCTAGGCTTTAACCCGAATATATAAATAGATGATAATCCTTTGTTGTGATTAGAATACTGTCGGGGGCATATGTAACACCCTCGGTGTTACCGCTTAAGCAACTTGCTAAAACTTGTCATGAGCATCATGTTTAGGTGTTAATGCATGTGGTAAAGTGTGTAATAAATTTCTTGCAACTTAAAATGACCAATAAAAATGTTAATTGAAAGTGAGCCCTAGTTCATTTTATATCAAGTAGGATTGGAAATGAATTTTTTTTGAGCAAAAATGTTATAAAACATATATGTGGCACCTTAATAAAGTTTGAAGTACAAAACATGTAGATGGTAGTGCAACTCTCGCTTTGGAAAGGTAGTATAGCTAACTAGTGTTTTTAATGGCCTAGAAATGGAACTTGAGAGTAAATCTAGCTCAAACTTGGAATTTAGTTAAGTTCGAGAATGCCTTGACAATGTCATGTTGGCTAATTAATTTTGATAAATCTAGTTAAACACTAGTGCCCTAATTGTGTTCAGTGGTTTGCGTCTAGTAGAGAGCTTTGTGGTGGTGTGTTGGTTATGGTTTTAGGGTTTGGTTTGGGGCCACTAATTAATTGCGCTAAATGGCATGATCATCACAAATCCCGGCCAAAGGGGGCCTCTCGGCCGCGGTCACCATGCCATGGCGTGGCGTTGCCGTGCTCTGGCCAGCCGGGGCCGCCTCTGGCCTGGCTGTGGCCGACCTGAGGCTGGCCGCTGCGGTCTCACTGCCGCAGCTGCTAGCCGCACTGTTGCCGCTGCGGTGGCCGTGTCGTGGCCGCCCTTGCTGCCGTCGCTGCCGCTGCGCTGCGCCTCACCGTCGCTGCCGTTGCTGTGCTGGTCTCTCTCTCCCTCCCTCCCTGCGTTGCTGCCGCGCTATCCCACTGCCCCCCGGGCTATGTGCCGTCGCGTCCGTCACTGCCACTGCTGCCCCACCAACGCTGTCGCTCTGCACCACTGCTGCTACCACGGTGGTGCTGCGTTATGCTGCTGCAGCCTCGAGTCACGTTCGCGCTCCCTGCTCCTCCTAGTCCCGTTCCCTTAACGAGCTAGCGCCGTTGCCGCCCTGCCGCGCGGCTGCCCCACCCGCTGCCGCGCGATGCCGCTGCCCCTGCCTCGCGCTGTGGCGCAACTGCTACCGGTGTCGTCGCCTCACCCTCGCATCCGCTCTCCCTACGGCTCTGCACCGTTGTGCGCCCCAGCCCGATGCCTGCCGCTGCTGCGTGCACATGGTCGTGCTCGCCGTCGCCTTGCCATTTATGGCGCTGCGGTCGTCCCGCACGCACGTTTCCTCGGACCGCCTGGGCCGTAGCACCTGCACGAGTACCGCCGTGCTAGCTCCGTCCGTATCTCGCTAAGATGAGGAAGGCCAGAGCTCCTACCTACCCCCCTCCTCTGCCATCCTGACCAGATGACCCCGCTCGCCCTTTTTGGCATGGTTAGATCATCTCGAATCAAATCATTGCGTCCGCATCTTCGCCAGTAAGTCAGATAGCCGCCCAACCCCGCACCACCTTCAACCGCGCCGTGACAAGCTCCAATTTTGGGTTTCCCCGCCGCCGAGCCGTTATGGCCTTGACCGGCCCACATGGATGGCGAGCTCCCTCCAGTTGCCCTTCGAGCTCAATTAGTTGCACCACTCGACTCGCCTTAACTCCCTCGTCACCCCGCGCACTTCATCTGAACCTCTACCACCTCATCACCATCGCTGACGCGGCCGTGTCTGCCGCGGTTCACCACCGAGCTCGCCGCACGCACGTGGCCAGCCCACCTCGGCCTTCCTCCGCGCCAACCTTTGCCTCGGCTAGGGTTGTGGTAAGCCCGTGGTACTTTGGCGCTAGCCGGCTGATCCTTAAGTGGCGCTAGCTAGCCGGAACGGCTGCGCCGCCGTCACAAGCGGCCGCGAGTCGTGGCCGTGCTCGCCCGCGAGCCCCGCTGCCCCGCCGTGGCGTAGGGTAGGGGATTAGGTTGTAGATGTAGATCGGTGCGTTAGCTAGGCCTGCTTGAGCCCTGGATGGCCAGCGTAACCGAGTAGCGCTGGCCGGCGCCGCGCCGATGAGCGCGGGGGTGCCGAGGACCTCCGCGTTGCGAAGGTGAGGTAGTTGAGGGGCCTCCTTGCATAAGCTCCGACTGCGGAAATAGGGTGCATAGTAGTCACGTGTTTTAGTTTAAGTTCGAGGACTTTTCTGCAAAAGAGCCTTCGCGCGCGGGCTCCTCGCGCGTGGGCTGTGTTCGAGCGGGCCGCTTGGGCCATGGCAGCCGCTGGGCGCGCGCGCGCAGGCTGCACCGTGCTGGGCCGTCGGGCTGGTTTGGTTGCCGCTGGCCCTTTTCCTTTTCCGAGTCTTTAACCCCCGATAGAGATGCTCATATAAGCCTGTGAAACTTCGTTATCTTTAATTTATCAATATTGAAACTTCACTATCCCCAATTTATCACTGTTTCATTTACCCCTGATGAACAATTGATTATTATGCTGTATTATTAACATTGAGCTATCCAATATCCATGATTAGCTATTGCCTTCCCATGGGAAAATATAAATAACGATACCTGGAATACTCTAGGTGAAATGCTATAATGATAGATCTGTGCGCTTGTGGATTGAGCCTGAACTATCAATGTATTTGTTAACATTATTATCTATGAATGGTTGAAATGCTACATTCATGGTGATGGTGCTAATAAATACCAATAAACATTTCTAGCGCCGTTACCTAGGATGGGTCGTTTATCTATCTTGGTAATGACGTTAAGAAATGCCAACAGAGAGTAACGAGCCTTCCTGCTCCCATAAGCAAGTATGTGCCTAGGATAATAAGTCTGTGACCTGACTACCATCCACAGCAACGGACGGTCCTCAATCGACACGGACAGCGAAACAGTGCAACCCAGTTAAACCCCGTTGGCCGCAGGACTCAACTCGTCGCACCCACCAATAACCAAACCATATCCCTGCCCGGTCACCATATTATTTCCATCATTTTACCATGAGAGTAATATTATTCACCTATTGTGAGCAACGGCAGGTTACTCACGCTACCGATAGCCTAAGCATGGCAGCTACTCGAACCTGCACTAGTAAGACTCATAGGATAGATATATATAGGCATGTGGTTTCCATAAAACTCCTGAAACATAAATGCACAACACACATATATACGGTGAATATGAAAAATAGGGGTTATACACCGGGGCTTGCCTTCAGCGGGCACGACGTCAACAAGGTCAGTTAGTGGCAGCCCTTGGGCCTCCTCCTGTACGGGGACCTCCTCCTTGTACTCCTCGATCACTTCCTCATACTCCTGCTCCCCGGTGGTCACGAACTTCACCAACTCGTCCTCTATATGCATGCGATGATGATGCAACAATTAACATTTTAGGCAACAGCAACTCTTAATTAAGAACTCACATGTCAAGCTACTAAGCTAGCTCTAATGGCTAAGATACTAAGCTAGTCATCACATCTATCACATCAGATGTCCACTCAACTTAACAAGTGCTTAGTTTCTTAAATCAATATTACTCTTTATTCCTATTCAAGTTTAGTGGATATTTAACTACCCTAATAAACACTCTAGTTTGAGGCTACAAAAATTATAGCAAGCACACAATAATACAATGAAGTTACTATAAAAATTTTAGAGCTAAAGCTATCACCAATTTACCACAAAAATTCCTACAAGTATCATATTAATAATATTAAGCACCTTCAAATGATTCAATATCTCCTAATATCAGCACAGACATATATAAACTAATTTCACTAACAGATAGATATCTATTTTAGGAACACAACAAAAGTGGTTTCACAATTTTTGGATACTTATATGAATTTCTATTGAATTTACAAGTTTGCCTTATAAGCTATATTGGAAAAAGACTCGGAAAAGGAAAAGGGCCAGCGGCAACCAAACCAGCCCGACGGCCCAGCACGGTGCAGCCTGCGCGCGCGCGCCCAGCGGCTGCCATGGCCCAAGCGGCCCGCTCGAACACAGCCCACGCGCGAGGAGCCCGCGCGCGAAGGCTCTTTTGCAGAAAAGTCCTCGAACTTAAACTAAAACACGTGACTACTATGCACCCTATTTCCGCAGTCGGAGCTTATGCAAGGAGGCCCCTCAACTACCTCACCTTCGCAACGCGGAGGTCCTCGGCACCCCCGCGCTCATCGGCGCGGCGCCGGCCAGCGCTACTCGGTTACGCTGGCCATCCAGGGCTCAAGCAGGCCTAGCTAACGCACCGATCTACATCTACAACCTAATCCCCTACCCTACGCCACGGCGGGGCAGCGGGGCTCGCGGGCGAGCACGGCCACGACTCGCGGCCGCTTGTGACGGCGGCGCAGCCGTTCCGGCTAGCTAGCGCCACTTAAGGATCAGCCGGCTAGCGCCAAAGTACCACGGGCTTACCACAACCCTAGCCGAGGCAAAGGTTGGCGCGGAGGAAGGCCGAGGTGGGCTGGCCACGTGCGTGCGGCGAGCTCGGTGGTGAACCGCGGCAGACACGGCCGCGTCAGCGATGGTGATGAGGTGGTAGAGGTTCAGATGAAGTGCGCGGGGTGACGAGGGAGTTAAGGCGAGTCGAGTGGTGCAACTAATTGAGCTCGAAGGGCAACTGGAGGGAGCTCGCCATCCATGTGGGCCGGTCAAGACCATAACGGCTCGGCGGCGGGGAAACCCAAAATTGGAGCTTGTCACGGCGCGGTTGAAGGTGGTGCGGGGTTGGGCGGCTATCTGACTTACTGGCGAAGATGCGGACGCAATGATTTGATTCGAGATGATCTAACCATGCCAAAAAGGGCGAGCGGGGTCATCTGGTCAGGATGGCAGAGGAGGGGGGTAGGTAGGAGCTCTGGCCTTCCTCATCTTAGCGAGATACGGACGGAGCTAGCACGGCGGTACTCGTGCAGGTGCTACGGCCCAGGCGGTCCGAGGAAACGTGCGTGCGGGACGACCGCAGCGCCATAAATGGCAAGGCGACGGCGAGCACGACCATGTGCACGCAGCAGCGGCAGGCATCGGGCTGGGGCGCACAACGGTGCAGAGCCGTAGGGAGAGCGGATGCGAGGGTGAGGCGACGACACCGGTAGCAGTTGCGCCACAGCGCGAGGCAGGGGCAGCGGCATCGCGCGGCAGCGGGTGGGGCAGCCGCGCGGCAGGGCGGCAACGGCGCTAGCTCGTTAAGGGAACGGGACTAGGAGGAGCAGGGAGCGCGAACGTGACTCGAGGCTGCAGCAGCATAACGCAGCACCACCGTGGTAGCAGCAGTGGTGCAGAGCGACAGCGTTGGTGGGGCAGCAGTGGCAGTGACGGACGCGACGGCACATAGCCCGGGGGGCAGTGGGATAGCGCGGCAGCAACGCAGGGAGGGAGGGAGAGAGAGACCAGCACAGCAACGGCAGCGACGGTGAGGCGCAGCGCAGCGGCAGCGACGGCAGCAAGGGCGGCCACGACACGGCCACCGCAGCGGCAACAGTGCGGCTAGCAGCTGCGGCAGTGAGACCGCAGCGGCCAGCCTCAGGTCGGCCACAGCCAGGCCAGAGGCGGCCCCGGCTGGCCAGAGCACGGCAACGCCACGCCATGGCATGGTGACCGCGGCCGAGAGGCCCCCTTTGGCCGGGATTTGTGATGATCATGCCATTTAGCGCAATTAATTAGTGGCCCCAAACCAAACCCTAAAACCATAACCAACACACCACCACAAAGCTCTCTACTAGACGCAAACCACTGAACACAATTAGGGCACTAGTGTTTAACTAGATTTATCAAAATTAATTAGCCAACATGACATTGTCAAGGCATTCTCGAACTTAACTAAATTCCAAGTTTGAGCTAGATTTACTCTCAAGTTCCATTTCTAGGCCATTAAAAACACTAGTTAGCTATACTACCTTTCCAAAGCGAGAGTTGCACTACCATCTACATGTTTTGTACTTCAAACTTTATTAAGGTGCCACATATATGTTTTATAACATTTTTGCTCAAAAAAAATTCATTTCCAATCCTACTTGATATAAAATGAACTAGGGCTCACTTTCAATTAACATTTTTATTGGTCATTTTAAGTTGCAAGAAATTTATTACACACTTTACCACATGCATTAACACCTAAACATGATGCTCATGACAAGTTTTAGCAAGTTGCTTAAGCGGTAACACCGAGGGTGTTACATATGCCCCCGACAGTATTCTAATCACAACAAAGGATTATCATCTATTTATATATTCGGGTTAAAGCCTAGAAATCAAACAACAACAATGTTCCACACAATTTTTAATCACCAAAATGACTTGAATGAGAAGGCACTTGGGGATAGAAAGA